>WURS02052830.1:0-10912 GCA_011762765.2 Rhinocypha anisoptera | reverse complement strand
CATTTTATTTTTTATTATTTATTATTTTATTTTATTTATTATTTATTTATTTATTTCTACGACCATTATTTTGATACACTGATCTTTGGGTATCGAAATCGTGGCCGTGGAATAATTTATTCAGAGGAATTTACGAAGTTTATCTATGTTTCTACCATCATTAGAAAAAAATCATAAAGTAAAGCCCGAAACCGTTAAACTCATCGTTGTTTGGAAGACGACGATTTGAAATTGGAGGTTTATTTCTAACAGAATGCGAGAATTACATTCCACAGCCACTGACCATTCCGTAGTTATATGTAGATTCTACCACGAATGCTTCATTGACTAGTACTTTAGCAAGCTCAGCGTAATAAAAACGACGGGAACCGTAAAGCCCACCTTTCCTATCGAGTGTTTGAATAGATAATACTAAATGGAACGGCGGGCACGTTGGTATCAGAAAGTACCAGTGTCGAAAGAAGATTTAAAACATTACAAACCCATCATGAATATATATTTTATGCATTCTTTTACGCTTGGCTTACAATTGGTGATTTTCTTTAATTTTCACATTCCATTAGGTACGCCCAATGAGCGATAAAATTTGTTTCGGCTGCTGCATTTAAATTTGATTTTCTTTTTTCTCCGAATTTCATATCGTAATTTATCGACAAATTTCTCAGTTTGAAATTTACTGTGTAATTTTGTTGAGATTCTCCCAATCAGCAATCAGTAACCATTAATTATTGAAAAATATTGTCACAGCAAGTGTAGAATCTAAGCAATCAACCAAAGTTAAATAACAGTTTAAAAATTGCACCATGAATAAAAAATATGCAAAGCGATAAATGAATTTCGATGTCTTGACAAGCATGAAAGAAAAAATATTGCAGTCAATCACGTGCATATTTTGTTATATTCAAATTGTCGTTGCAATTATGAAAAAAATAATTAAAGAAAATAAAGAGGGAAAGTTTTTTTAAAAGATATATGCCGCGACCATTCACTCCAACATAAACCACGATTGAGAAGAAGCAAAACCACTGGACACAGCCGGGCATAGGTTCTTTCCTTTGGAGCATCTAAGTCATTATACGGAATTAAAATTGTGAAATAAAATGTTTTCTTCAAGTTCGTGTGGTCGTCTCAGACGTGACGCCGTATTACACGCGGAAGGATACGAAAAATCCCTTCGCCCTCGAGCTCCTCAGCAAAACTAATCATCTCCGCATGATTCCCATCGTCCTCACGAGGCGGAGGCCGGAACTCGTGTAATGAGCGACATTTTCGGCACACGGCAAATCGCGGACCATTTCTTTTTCCTCCCCCCCCCCCCTACTCTTGCGGCTTCTTAATTTCGAAACGCCGGATCGAGAATGTCAAAATATAAAATTCAGAGGGAAATTATGTAACTAGGTTCGTTGGGAAATAAAATGCGACGTTTGCACGTCAGTATTTGAACAGAAATTCGTTCTGGAGTTTGCCGGACACAGGGAACCGTGAATGATTGTAAAATAGTGCGAAATCGCCCCTCAACGGAATCTACGAAAGCTGGGATTGGGCCATCATAATTAACCTGCCACAGGTTTATGTAAATACATGACTTTACACTATTTCAAGTAGTTACTGGTTTCGCATGATAACTGTTTTATTGCTGCATTCAAGGAATGTGTACTTTTAACTATAAGTAATAGAGGGTGCGGCATTATAACTTCCTCATTTCCCCATTCAGATCGATGGGGAAAAAGGAAGTAATAACTCCGCACCTTGTATAAAACCAAAAAATATTTTCGATAACAATGAGAAATTATTATACCTTTATATAGAACTACTCAAAACAAGACAATACGGTAGTCATATTACTACTAAAATCACGACATAATACGTCAACATTAACACCCAAAAATTAAAAATGTTTCTCCATTCGTCTAAATGAATTTCTTTTAAAGTGATTGTCGCCGCATCGTGAGTATAAATTTACCGCCTACAAATTCCTCCTCGGTCTTCTTCGAAAATAAAAATCATCCTTAGTCGTCGTAGGATTTTATAAAAGTCTTTTCCCTCTCAAGTCGGCTAAGTCATCGTGTGTTATGAAGTTTTCACTGCCTTAACTTTTTCGTGCATCTTTATTTAACTCAATAACCTGAGATCAAATGACTACTATTATTAAAAATGTTTTTACATTAGACAATGTTGGCTAGATTAAAATTTGTAATGTATTAGCTAAAAGCGCCATAATAAAAAATATTTCTAGAAATATTTTTTCGGCTGATTTTACCCCTCAAAATTTTCCATTTTCCATATATTGCCATTGAGAGATTGGAATTGCCATTGCTTCAAATGGAATAATCATAAGTATTTTGCTTCAATTATAGGCAACTGTTATAATCAAGCATATTATATTCAATAATATTATATATTCTCCCAAAATTAGAGGATTAAAAGTAGTAAGGTATAGGAGGAAATTGCAAACAAAATTTCTCTGATCACATTTTGATTACATTGATAATATTTAATATGGCTTATGCCAATATGCTTGTGTCATTGGTGAGTTGATGACTATCAATGGTGAGCTATAACCATTAACCTACGAAATTAATTTTAATTACTCTCCTTTCAATGGATAACTAGCAATGATTCAATTGGATGACTTGTACAGAAGCATAATCAAGGTGAGTGGTAGGGGAAGGTTTTAACAAAAAAGAATTGAGTCCAAGCACTTTCACTTCACATAATTATATGTACAAAAACTTTTTATTACGCAACTTATTACTTATTATATTCATATCATATTAAAAATTAACCTATACCAATTACGAGAAAACTACCTACAATTAATTCTTGCCTAATTTAAGAATAACTGACGCCAACATAACTTAAGATGTGGCAATTCCAACGAAATTTAGAAGCTTAAAAAATTGCGCTTCCCAGAGCAAAGAAAGAGACATCGATCAATCTTCTCTTTTTCCGAACCTTAGTGAAAATGATGAAGATCTATGCGACTTCCTACAATGAATACGGGCGTTTTTGGAAGTTTTAAATGAGATTGGTGCGCTATAATTCTTAGGTAATATTTCTACTCTATGTTTAAGGCCTGCAGCGGAAGGGCCGTATAAGAGATGCAGTAAATCAAGAAATTTGGTGAGAGGAAACATTAGAGCTGGCACTGAGAGTGTATGGAGAGATTAACAGGGTACGAGATAGCTACGTGAGTTGCGAAAAACCAATCCTCGGATTAATTACCCATGATGTTGATGACGGTGGAAATTTCTCCTAATGATACAATGGCAGTGTGTATTTCGTTCACCTTTTTTATCTGAATGCATTTCGTTGTGATACATACCCCAATAACGTTCAGTATTAATGTGCGGAAAAAGATGTCTGATATCATTTATCCTCCTTTTTAATATACATATTTGGAACATTAACAAGAATTTCAGAAATGATTTTCAGAAGACGGTTGAAAGCAAAAATGTTCTCATGCAGAACATTTTTAATTATGTTATATTTTATTTTGGTAAAAATTAAATTAACTTCACATTAAAAATAAGATTTTACGATATAGATGCTGTTTAGGAACTTACAAACGGCATGTCATTATAGCTATTTCATACAAAAAGTGTTTTTATTTAATGGTTACTTTCAAAATATGAATGAAAGAACATTATATTTCATTAATGTTTATGTTGTTGTGTATACTTTTAATCCCACCATGAAGCCTATAATGATTATATGGTTTATAGTCATAAAACGACTGTCGTTGTGCCATACTTACGAGTTTCTATGATCTGTTCATCTCCTTGCGCTGCCACTGCCACTGCTAGAAGTATAGAGGCCGTGAGGAGTTTCATGTTTATCCTCGGAAGCATTTCCTGTAGGATTAGAGATAAAAAATTTCAGCATTTTGACGCAACAAACATAATTTTCAGAGTTATCGCGTCAAATGTGAAGAAAACATCACATTTTTTAAAATTTTACAACTATGTCGAGGCAGTTCCAGAGAAATCACAAAGACATTAACTTTGATTAGTATCACAGGTGTCACATGCCAAATTCTATAAAATTAAGTAAAATTTATGACGATTATTGCAACCTTAAAACTCGACCATACATTAACCGTTTGCAAACTGTATTTTGTTAATTATTAAATAAAAAATTATTCACTTTAAATTATATTAACCTTTTCGCAATCGCAGTTTTTGTAATTTTCATTCGTTATTGAAAAGGAATTGTTTCAAGTTGTTGCTTTCAAATGATATCATACTGTTAAATATATATTGGTCAAAATATCCATTGAAAATAAATAAGGGTAAAAGTGCTTGTAAAAGAGTCGCAAACGACTTCGGCGTTTTTACATTCATTTGCATAAGCAAATCATTTCCACAGTAAATTGATTAATGTTTCACTCCAAGTAACTCTGCTTAGAGTAAACGTACGACGAAAAAACGACTTAGAAAATAACGTAGAAGTGTAACATTATAGAGAAATATAGATAGTCTATAGCTAGAAAATAATAAAATATCTAAGTGAAGTCCGTAATTGAAGACGATGGCGTAACCTGCCATCGGAACGTCGGTTACTAACGACCTGACTCAGCTGATACGCCGGGAAAGTACCAAATCATTCAACAAATATCTACTTTATTCTCATTCATGTGCAAATAAAAACGCATTCAACACACTGTTTCTTTCAATGAAGATTAAAAAGTAGTTTTTCCTGAAAAAAATATTTATCACTCAACAATTAAACATGGTTTATAGTGGAAACTTCATCCGACAAGCAGAGTTCGTTAATGTGGACGTGCGTTGAGACCTTAAGGGGGTCGGATAGGATACTGCAAACATTTTGATCGTACGAACCAAAATCTGATCGAAAACCTAGATTTAGCAACCAAGAATTGGGTCACGGCATATTTACGTGGATGGTGGACACATGGACGTGAATCTAACATCATATCATGGGTTGCGGAGGAGTTATTGTGCAGCGGAAACGGGATAATTCTCCTCTCAGTTAAGTGCGAAGGTTCACAGATCAGGGCGTAGCCTATACAATCGTCACCGAGGGTAAAAATCACAAGAAAATAATCATGTAAATAAAAAAACGTGGTAATTAAAAATCACGTTTTTAAAACGAACTAAAAATATTAAATAATTTCTCCCATCCACCGATTTATGACCCCGTACAGATTTATAACCCCATAAAGATTGTCATGAAAATTTGTGATTGTGAATATTAACAGTTTTATAAATACGTGTAAAACGAAAAACGTGGGGCGCATAGACAATGTATGCATGAATAGACAATTGATGCATGAATAGTTCACCTAAGTCACCAACAATTTCATTGTTCTGCAAATGATATGAGCTGTTGCGTGCGATTTCTCAACGACAGTTTTCTCCCTGTACTTCCTAATATTATCAATCTGGAGTCTGATCGGAAGTCCAATTCAAGTATATCGGGGAATTTAGTGACTTTAGTACTGCGAACCCCTCGGCCATGGAGGTGGAAATCTTTACTTTCACTTTAAAATCGATTCCCAAATTTGACCCGAACAGACAAACAGACAGACAAGAAATCTAATTAGTAAAAACGTGGTAGTATAGAAAGAGACAAGCAGAATAGTTTTTAACGGAACACAAAAATCCCGTTATCGGCCACAAAATAAAACTGCGGTTCGTTCCTTTACCACTTACAATTAGCTATAAATGCGAGTGAGTGAACAGGAGTGGAAAGAACTGAGTTCAATTTGATATCGGTGACAGGGTGAAAGTGAAATTGGAATTCCTTCAAAAGATCTGAGGTATCGTCCGCAGATAAGCCTGTTTCTTGCGGGCTGAGGGGAGGCGGGAACTTTTTTTAATCATTTTAACCACGTGGAGAAGGTCCCTGGTGACATCGCGACCGCGCCAGCGCTTTGGGAACACCAGGAGTCACTTCGAGAGATCCCAGCTGAGGACGTCGCGCGACGTGACTTTGTGCTTTCACTTGACCCAAAACGAGAAAGAGAGAGAGAGAAAGAGAGCCTACGAAAGCACACACGCACGCACACTCGCAGGCGTAGGTACACTCACAAGCACCAGCCTTATGGCGTTCAAACACGGGCGCTATCATTCAATTTTTTTTTTTTTTACGATCACTTCCCTTAATTTTTTTTCCGAGCCGAAGGTGAGGAAGGTTTTCCAAAATTAATAGTTGTTCCTGCTTACGAGGATTCCGATGTAACCTTGAGTATGGGGTGTGAGCGCCTTAAAAATCAGTGTCCTTACTTCGTTGGGAGTTTGAAGATAACCTCCTGTGTATTACGTTGAAGCGTGGCGAGGGAAGGTAAAAGAGAATAGAATCCCCCCCCCCCCAAAACGGGCCATTTGGTAACCGGATGACTTATTAGTGCTTCCTCGTCGGGGCTTTCTAAAACACGTGACCTAGAGGAGAGACATTAGGGGAGGGGGAGGGGAGGGGGGGGTTCCTGAAAATAATGAAATGACGAAAGGATGCTGTAAATCTATCGAGGTACATATTCCAATATATCAAGGTCACTTCACGAAACGAATTCATTTTGAAATGCAGCGTTCCGACCCTTCGTGGCAATCAATGGCTTTCGACTATCACTTTTCGGACTTAAATATAATACTACAAACGAAAGTTTAGGAACTGACTTTAGCATAACGAAAGCCGTGACTAATTCGAGGAGCACACAAAAAGTTTTTTTTAAACGCGTGTTCTAAGCGGCTGACACGATTACAAAATAATTGGATTGAAAAAGATTTGACAGAAATAGGGGTAGTAGTAGTATTTTTGTTTATAGGGTGCTTCGACGGCTATGGTCATTTCGCACCTCTTCAGCTCATTGAAAAAACCCATCTGCACAAACATAACATCCATTCCCTGGGCGGGGTTCGAACCCGCGACCTTTGGGTTAGCCGGCGAGAACGCTACCCACCAGGCTAACCCGGTCGGCTCCAAAAACTTATTTGTTCTCGTAAGTTAATTATCTAGCTATATACCAAACGTTGTGTCCCATCCAGTCCCTCGGCAGGTTTCATCAATAAAAGAATTATTACATTAAATATATTAACTCGTAAAAACCGAGCACCACCGATAGATGACGAGCGGAACTACGCCCACATCCGGTCGTCTTATTACCCTGGTTTTTTCGTTTTCTGAGATACTAATAATGTTTCTTTGATTTTCATTTACGCCGAGGATGCCTTTACGCCGTGATCAAAGTGCCACTAGTTGAAACATATTTTTAGAGGCACTTCTGAGACTAGACTTCCTCCTACCCTTTCATTCCCATCCTTATATACCCTTCCCGTCTGAAGAATCTATCAGTGCTGACCAGACTTGAAACAAAACCTTAAATCTTGATTAAATCCAGATTTAACTCACATCCTTGAGATCATATAGACTTTTAATTGAAGGTTAAAACGCCGATATCGAATTTTCCAATCATAAAAGGTATTCTACGAATTAGAATGAATCCCTACGGGGTGTGAGATTCAATGCGATGGAGGGCGGCCTGTTCTCTTCTCTTTCCAGGATGATCGAGCACCTGGAAAATGACTCAGCTTTGCTTTCTCATGAGGTTTTCACAGGTACCACCAACTTATGAATCGTTTACTCTGGTTCAGTCACAGTAAGCTCTACCATGCGAAAATTAAAACAAAAATATAACCAATTATCTTAAAGTTGGAAGGTACTTAAAATCCATGGCTCTTGTCATTTAAACATCTACAATGTGAGGTAAAAATGATTGAACACAGAATTCCAAAATGAAAAATGTAACATCTGCGAAAGTGACCATTAATTTTTTTTCTGGAACAAGTCATTATAAAAGCCCTTACTTCGTCCGAATTTACCACAATAATTTCACAAACGTGAACCGTTCTTAGTGAAATCCACCAACTTTCTCCTTAAAAAAAAACCTCCATTCGATCGCTAGAGAGGTACGATTTTCATTTAGATTAAGAGGCAGAGCCAGATGTGACATTTTCCATAATTCATGAAGGTTAAAATTAGGATTCTCCCTGAAAAAAAATAATGCTGTCAAAAGTGAGACCTTTGCTGAGCGATCTTTTTTCCGCAGATTATTTTCTCTGACATGGTTGATCTCGAAAAAGATTCGTGACAGCCAGCAAATGTCCCTTGGACCTCCCGAGTGGAGAGGGGACGAAAGCAGTGTGACAAAGTCGCTGTCATATGCTTTTCTTCACGGGGGCACCCTCGTACCAAACGGACCGTGACTCTTTTCAGCAACCCATCGATCAATCGCCGAAACCAGGGAAATGCCTAATGGCCTCGTAATTTTGGTTCCGATTATTACGTCAGGGACGGAGAAAGGATTTCGTTAATTTGAGTAAATATTCACTGAAAAGCTCTTCCTTTTTTTAAATCTTAAGGTTTTATTTCTCTATCGTCAATATCCGTTCAAGTGTTCCCCCCGTTCGCTCTAACGAGAGAAATGAATGTGTAGTCGTTTGGATGAAACTTATGAAATTACATAAAATAATGCATGTGCAATTGAATTTTTAATTAAAAAAATATAAATTCACAGAAACTGACTTTATATGAAGGGATCGTATAATATATAAAGTTTAAAATGCAGCAAGTTTCCATGGGCCAAAATTAAAAAATAATTTGACTTTTAATTTTTCTCTCAATTTCATGAACGAAATTTCTGAAGACTTATTTTTTGGTAACATTGACAAGATGCGGTCATTCACGAATGATTTTCAAAATTAAACTGTTATAACTAACTTAATTCGCATTCAATGCTTAAACAAAACAACTCTTCTGCAAATTAATAAATATATTTTAAAGCCCTTTCAATTAACCGTTAGATTACGTAATAAATTATTTCTCTAAAAATTTACAGAATTAACACTCTAATCCGGTTTCTATTAATTCTGCTAAGTGAGTTAGCGGTTACTGAATAAAGTTATATTTTAAATAACTTTTACACAATAATACCTTTAATATTTTTGCATAAGAATTTCTGTTGAATGTGACTATAATTACTAGCATTTTGTGTGACACTCCATTTTTTTATGTGAATTGGTATGCGATTCTTACGCTCAAATTTTCATATTTTGATATTCTTGAGTCATGTCATTAAACTATCGATCAATCAAAACTAACGAAAATAGCAAATTGACCAAGTTAACGTTTATATCAATGCATGACTTGACTTTTTCTTATGCTCACACTGTGCTATCAGATCATTTCGAATGAGTTATACGTATTAAGTATACAAATTTTTGCAGAAAAATATGACGAAAATGTGTATCTATATGATACTAAAAATCGTTTTCTGATACTTGTTGTTGAGTGTATCTTTTCTGGAAATATGGAACTTTGCAATCCAACAACGGTAATAGAGGTAGTTTGAAAAAAAATTGCAATCAATTAGTCAATGCAATTAGGCAAGGCTCTGTGAAACCACCCGAGAAATATCGACGTAATTTTGTGTTCTGTTATTATTAAAACGTTGTTGAGAAGCAGATGGGCAAAGGGAAAGACTGATAAATTCCTACATCTTCGATTCTGTTTTTGTATGGGTCAGAAACACGGACGATTAGGTGGAATGGAGAGAAAGAGAATGAGAGGTTTATGAAATGTGGAGAATCTGCATAAAAATGGAAAGAATAATTTAAAGTGAAGAACATAAGGATTAAGGTCTCACGACGAGTGGGAGAGGAATGAGCACACCGATGAAAATCATTCAAAATCGACTGAGAAACTGGATTGAACACCTTTTTTTTTTAAAGGAGCGAAGAGCGTAGCTATTGAAGAGCACCGTAGAAGAAGAGAGGAGTTTAAAGGAAGAGAACGCCTTTGTGGAACTCAAGAGGAAGGAGTTGGGAAGAAGACTTTAAAATTTCCGTGAAGAAACCGAGTACCTAACGTTAGGCAGTGTTTATTAGTGGTCAGTGATTATTGTCACTATTAGTTTTTCGGCATATTAGACGACGTCTAATTTACTAAGCACTCGTGAGAAACAAGGCACGCGTTCGTTTTGAAACATCCATCTTCGTCATCTACCATGCACGAACGAAAAGTGGTTTTCCTCAGGGAGGAGAGAATCCAGTCGACGACTCCCGACGAGCGGCCGGACGTACGGCTTGCTTCCCCCACCTCGCCACGCTTCGCACAAGTTTTCAAGAAAATTAAACGGAAACGAGGTTCGACCGACGCATACGAACACGGCGGAGATGCCTACATCCGTCAGCGCTAGCGGGCACGAAAGGGAAATGCCCTCACGCGAAAGTAATGAGCGTTCTGGAAAGTTCATCGCCTCGCCCAAAATCTACGAAAAACCCCGTGAGCCGCCACCAGGGCGTGTGGCAGTGGGTTAAATCAACAACAGGCAAGTGTTACTACGTGGAAACAATCATGAGTTATCGCGAGTGTGCCAATTGAACACACACATGCATTATTTAGTGTGGAAATATTCAAAAGCTCATTTAGATTATAGATTTTTATGGATTATAAAAAAAATTTAGTGAGCGTATATTCGAGATGATAACGTAAAGCGCACTGGCTATTCCAATTTTCTTCCTCTCGCACTGAGATCGTATCTATTCTTTTTGTTAATTCTAAGAGGAAATTATATATGAATGAATTAAATCGAATTATAAACAATGTGTCTAACCTACAGAAGTTTTCGTTTGTTTACGATCCGGGTTTTGATGACGCTTTCACGTCGAAACCCGGTTCGTAAAAAATCTAAAATTATTCTGTTGGATCGACAATTTTTTTTTTATTGCCTTTGATCATGAGTGAGGTCGTGTTAGCCCAGTGGGTAGAGTGCTTGGCCTCTGATCGGGGGACCCGGGTTCGAGACCGGGTGACGACCCCCCGGACACCTCCAGCTAAACCCAAGCCGAGTGATTTTTCGGGTACCACATCTTCGTGGGAAACCACAGGCGGC
>WURS02052819.1:0-10912 GCA_011762765.2 Rhinocypha anisoptera | reverse complement strand
GGGATACTTATTTAATTTATTACCTCAACTACAGAAACTAATTAATAATTTTTATATTTATAAATAATAAATGAACTTCCTTCACTGAACAACTAAAAATTGTAAGAATGACTTTAAAACAATGCTAAGAATAATTTAGCAAAAAAAGCCACAAGTCTTCGTTGTCCTCAAAGAGATTCGAGTAGTAGTATTTTTACTTACAGGGTTCGTAGACGGATATTTTAGCGCCTCCTCATATTGCATACGAAATAGAATGAGGACGACAGCCCTGCCCCCAAGGTTGGGTTAAAACTCGCGACTTTTGCCTTAGACGACCATCGCGCTACACTCACCTGGCTAAAGCGGCTCGTTAAAAGATTATAAGCATGTCCCTATAACCTGATACTTATAGCATTCACCACTTTTATGAGCGGAATTATTATGCTTATCAGAAATGCTTTTTTTACCAGTTGGCCAAAAAGATGTGCATGGAGAACCCATCTGTGATTCATTTACGGTTGAAGCACGATCGGTAACGAGAATTTTGGCGGACTATTACGCAACATGTTACTTTGACACCTTGCTATCTCGTTGTCACACCAGGTTGCGAAGTTCTTAGCAAATAAATTTTAAGTTAGCGTTCACCATAAAATGTAGGGTTGAAGGTCTCCGCTTTCTAGACGTCGAGGGTAAATATAACTTGCATAACATTAGGTGGAGAAGGTGGGAGAGTACCTCATGAAAAATAACGCTCCTCCTGCCACTGGCCGGTTCTGTGTCATAAGTAAACTATTATTTTCTGTTCCTTCGTAATAGCATAGTCTCCCATAACCTTTCTGGTTCTGCCCGCTTCCATTCATAGTTTCTCTGGCTTCCTGTTACATTTTTCTTTTAACATTTATTCATGATCGGACCGGATGTATTTTCTTCGGTGAAATCCTATCCCGGTGAAAAGTGCACGAAAAAGATCTTCCTTCTCGCCGAAAAGACGCACAGGAGAAACGTAGCGAATGGCAAAAAATTTGAATGGTTAAGATGTTACACAAGAGTTTTCGCTGTTTTGGAGACTCTTCCTAGATTCAGTTTCCTTCTGGCGACGAAACCTAGGGAGTGTAATAAAACTTTTTTTTATGTGGAATTACAGTTTTTCATTTCGTGAACCTGTAGATATACCCTTACACCCGGTGTTAAAAGTCGGATTTTTATAGATGCCCAGACTTGAAACAACAACCCGTGAAAATAATTGAAGTCAGACTCCCTACTATTTTACGCGTTTTCGAGGCTCTACTGACTTCCTACGATATTTGCAATACAAGAACAATATTTTATTTTTACAAGAATTTTTAAAACCAACCCAAAGATCGAGGGTTCCAACCACCATGAGTGTTCCGGATATCTTGAACTAATTATGCTGAACAGTTGGCGTCACCAACGGTATGCCACCATAAATGTGTAATACGACCCATTAACACAATTTGCCGCCATATAAAAATGGAAAAATACTTTTTTAAAATAAATCCAGGCACGTGCGCTAATTATCCATCTTCCCAACTTTGACTGCCGTCAATGAAAGAGGAATACTCTGAACAATCTCATAAGACATTTATATTTGTACGACACTCTCGGATTTAATTTTTTTTAAATTAGCACTTCAATATCGCCATCTAATATTTATGGGCATAATCTTTTCTCTTTTACTTTCCCTTCTCTTGGTAAATCTGAATTAAAGAGAATATAATAAACCTGCATGGATGCGAAAGCAGATGCGGCCGTGAAAGTAGCGTTGAAACACAATGACTTAATCATTACAAAAGCGGATAAAGGCAACTCGGTGGTGATCATGCACCGAAATTTTTATTGAGTAATGTAACGATTTTATTAGAAATTTTAAACATTGTGAAACTATCCAGTGACCCCACTCCGAAGTTCCAAATGGCGATTAAAACCGCCCTAAATTCTTCCATCGGCATTCCCCATCCTAATGAAGCGTATTAGTTTTTTTTTAATGAATCCCCAAGCACCCTGGTTCTTCTGCCTCCTCAAAAATGTAGAAATAGGACACACCCATGAGACCTATATGCAGAGTCCAGTGTGCCCCTTCAAGGAAGCTGTCGCCAAAACTGAATTCTATCTTTCAACAGTTCACCGGATTCACCCCGAAACACGACGTCAAAAAATCCATCCAGTCATACATTATCTTGAGAAAAAATCCACCTCCCCGGCTGAAAACACATGCTGGCGTCATTTGATGTCACAAACTTATTCACCATTATCCAAGTACCAAAAGTTTTAAGGATGGTTGAAGATTCCTGTCTAAGTCGGGCGCAAACACTCCCTTTTATTCTCAATAACTGACGCTTCCTATAATATGTGTGGAACAGAAATATTTAAAACTGAACGGAAAATAGAAATTGCAGAACCAAGGCCTTGCAATGGGCTACTCACTGTGTCTGCTTCTTGAAGAGTTAGTGATGGATGACCCGAAAAAAACAAATTATTAAATTCGAAAACGGTAAACATAGATAATCCATTGCTGGCATCCTAATATTGACGATGGAGGACAGGAACAGACAGAAATATTGACAACTTACTAAAATCGTGGAAATCCCTGTACTAAGACATTAACTCTACGATGAGGAAAGGGATGAAGGGCAATCTGAACTTCCTAGATTTTAATATTTTAACCTGAATCTAGTCCTATGCGTTCCCGATATTCATAAAGACTTCATCGCCGACCAGGTTAATTTGTCACAGAAGCATGCTGCTTTTCAATACACGGTAAATACGAATATTCCCCTTTCGGCTAACAATTTCTGGCGCCAGTTAGTGACAAATCAATCATATTGCAATTAGCATCAGGTACAAAACCGAATAAATTGAGAAGTTACTAATGAAAAAACGGTTATGACTTGCTCAAAATTTAATATAACGATCTGGTAAAACCAAGACAAGAATATCAGATGGTGCAGAGTTATGTACTTGGGGAGGATTTCTGAAAAAAATTACCAGTTACTTCTCGAAAGAGAAATTCAGAACCGTATTCCACAGTACTTAAGCCTTATAATGCTTTTAATCCAAACAAAAAGGCAGGAAAAGTGATTGGAAGGGGTATTTGGAGGCAAAGGTTTGTTGACGGTTGTAATGAAGTGTAGAATATTGGGTAATCGGGGAAGGGGTTGAAAGAGAATAAAGATTTTATACAGAATGATAGGCGAGGGGAAGTACGCAGATTTGAGGAGGAATTAAAGTTAGATATTACGCGGCCAACCTAAGCTAAGGCTCATCAAATCCTATCTTAACCGGTTGATTACCCTTCAATTCAAGGTATAGGATCCCATATGAAATAAGATAACGTAATTTTTGGAAGTCCTAATTCACATTTTGCTGACGAAGGAGCGACTTCTTTCGTAACATTTTTCTTACAACTTTCCCAATCATTTTTAAATGTAATATATCTAAGAGATGATGAAACACCAAATGGGTATTTTAACAGGAATGTTTTACACACATTTTTACTTTCAGAATAATTTAAATTAAAATGTTTTAAAATTAGTTTTTAAGTATTCAAATGAAATGCCAACGAAACAAGTGCTATTGTGAACAGAAGAACTAATGATATAGGTTAACTATGAATCACACGCAGAACAAAATGAATTAAAGATGTATTGGCTATAAGTTGAAATAGTGACAAATCGAGGAAACTTTGGTTGGATCTTCTTCTTACTATAAGTAACTAACCTGCCAAATTTCAAAACGATTCAGAAGATACCTCGAAAGATTTCGAAGTTTGAAATTACCATGCACTCTTATGGGAAATGACTGATTTGATGCGATTCTACAACTTTAAGGTAAAATTAAACATATAACTGAAAATAAGAAATATTGAAACATTTAAGGGTATAAATAATTGTGTTATAATTTGATATCACAAATAAAAACAATCAATCAGAGAATAGTACAGGAAATATTTATAATAAATTGCAGCTACTCTTTTCTTTAATTGCAAGGCATAAACGTGGCAAAGTAGCACTCATTTCGACTCTCTGATATCCTTTGTTGATTTATATTCTCAGTCCATTCCAGAAGTAATTCTTGTCAATTGACATTTTGTTCAATTAATAATACGTACAATTTACTTTATTGTTCATAGCTAAAACGGTGGATTTTTATTTCCATTCGAAAAAACTGACTAGTTAGCGTACATCTCATAGTCCATGGATGACAACGAATGAATATATGTGACGTTACCAGAATGTATGGCATAAGAAATCAGTTTTATCATCATTTTTAACAATTAAACTGTATCCTATAAAGATATTAGTTAGTATAAAGAAAGAATCACATTAAAACAAATAAAAATTTAAACTGTAAAATTTTCGATATTTCAAGTCCATAGGTTGATCACGGAAGTCAAAAGAGGGTCCATTGCGCTTAAAATTGGTTTAAATATCTAATCCATCCACCCAAATAATGCATAAAGTATTAATAACATCCAACTAAAATGAATTGGATTCAGTAGCTCTTCTTAAATATAGCAAAAAGCCAGATAATCGCTTGGTGTCGAATTGGAAGAATTTGACGATGGCTGTATAGTCAATACATCATTAATATTATTTATGAAATATTTCTGTACATTCTCCTCATCTCCCCTCCTGAGTATATTAAAATCATTTTCCCTGATTACATGAAGCTGACAATTATCAAAACAATTACAATCATTGATTGTAATTTCCTGTTTTCGGATGTTTTCTCATGTGTTGCTCTTGGTGACAAAATCGAAGGCACTTCCAAAGGAGGGAGAAAAACTTGTCACCAAAAGCAACCAACGAGACGGCATCCGAAACCAGGCATATTTCAAGGCACAGTCTCTTCAATTTTGCACGAAAAATTGGGTGTGAAAAAATTACTGCAAGATGGGTACAGCATTTGCTTACAGTGAAGAATAAACGCAATCGTGTGTTCGACTCTGAGGCTGTTTTGGCGCTATTTACCTGAGGATTCCTGAAGATTTTTTCCGTCATTACATTACTGTTGGTGAAACATGGATACATTACTACACTCCTGAGACAAAAGAACAGTCAAACAGTGGATTTCTTAATACGAACGGGCTCTGGAGAAGGCGAATACGGTAAAAACAGGGAAGGTTATGGCCACGGTCTTTTGGATTGCTCGCGGAATCATTTACATCGATTACTTGGAAAAGGGAAAACCGATAACAGGAGAGTATTATGCGTCATTACTGGACCGGCTGAGCGAAGAAAACAATTATTACAATATCCATTGTATTCACCAGATTCAGCCCCCGGTGACTTTTTCTAATTTTCCAAATTAAAGAAATGGCTTGGCGGACAAATGTTTATGTCTAACAAGGAAGTCATCGCCCAAACAAATGCCTATTTTGAAGAGCTTCCGAAATCCTACTTTTTGGACGGCATAAAAAATTTGGAAGAAATGCTTAGAAAAATGGATAGAGCTGAAAGGTATTTATGTTGAAAAATAAAAAAATCTACCCAAAAAAAGTGTTTTTTCTATTTTTTTCTAAGGACTTATTGAACCACCCTCGTCCCACCATGCCATACTGGAAACTAAAAAAATAGGTAATTTTGAACTATCTCATAAAACCGACACACTATTGAGATTAGTGATAGAGGTTATTCATTGCAAGTTCTTTTTCGTAGTGATTAAAATATCATGATTTAACTTCGTATTTAATATTTGTTTATTACTGTTAATAAATTGCCACTGTTTTTTCAAATAACTACCCAGTATATGTATTGCGGATTGTACAAAAACCATCAAAATATTCAACGAGTTTTTTAAATTATTTCTTTCAACCAACATTCATCAGTAAAGGTGTAAATAAACTTTCATACAGATTCGATGACTTAAACCAGAGAGGTGGACACGGGAATGCTCTGAGGAGCGCTCAGGACTTGAAATGTTCGACGGGGTGCTCTTCACTTTACTCCCAAGGCCGGTGCAAAGAGCGATCTCAGAGCAAAAGCGACCGATTTTCAACTCAGCCTTGAACGATGAATCTAACGTCTTCCTATTCGAATTTCCCTTGCCACGGTCTTGACTAACGAATCATGTTGAAACAGATGAAACTTTAAATTATCCTCTGGGAGCGAAAGTGGCACCGCTCATTTGGTAGGGAAAACATTCCTATCTGACTTACATGTCCCCGTATCGCTATCGGACAGGGTCAAAATGGAAAAGGTCGCAGTAGTTGATTCACTTCGAAACACAAGATTATAGCAAAGCGCACCAAAATTGCGCCTGCGTGATGGACCACTCTGCAATGTCTATATGAAACATTTGGTTGCAGAGATTGCTCACAAGACTGTGAGTATAAAGACGTGCAATTTTCCACTAAAATAATTTTATAAATACCCAGGTTTCAATGTTACTACATCATAATCAGGTGATGATGACCTGTGATAGATCTGATGATGATGTAGTAACATTGAAACCCGGGTAGTTAAAAAATTATTTTAGTGAAAAATTGCACGTCTTTATATTCAGAAATTCCACTACATCATGCCTAATACTTCACTCTTTGTCCACGACGTTAAATGGCAAGAGTAGTCCCACAACTTCTGGTCGTCACCTAATGACGAGCGATTTCTCAGCGTCAACTGAAATGGTTACAGTTTTACAACTAGCTAAAGAACCATCGTCTCGAATACGAATATGTATTCTATCTTCTGTTAATTAAGGGTATTAATTATTTAATTGTATTTTCGAATTCCTGCTCTCTTGCACGGTTGAAATATTCAAATTAAATTCCAGCACAGCCGGTTCAGCACCAGCAAAAAGGAATACTAATAAAGCGGTTACGACTGATGTAATAAAGACGTCTCTGCCTCCTCCTTGCCATTAAGGCATAATAATAATAACGAGTATTCTGACGGGTAATGTAGGCTTTTTGATGAGCCTCAGGTTAGAATTTCCCAGCTTCATCTTAACCTAACCCCTCTTCAAATTGTCTTACTTCCCACCACCTATTATTCTATCCAAAATCCCTACTCTCTTCCTACCCCTGCCTACGCAACATTATACCCTCCATTACAGCCTTGGGCAAACCAATGCCTCTGACTCGTAGGCGAATCTAATTTATTAAGTTTCCCATCAACTTTAAGGCTACTTTAACCATCTTCTCCGAGTATAAGTTAAAAAACATAGGAGACAGCGGACACCCGTATATTCCCCCCTACCTAACTGCCACCCCTAGATACTTGCGCCGCCTCAGCCATACAAAGGTTTTGGATGAGACGCCTAACCTTCCAATCCACCCCGATTTTTTGCTACACTTCCATTACTTATTAAGGTATAAACAGTAAAAATTTTCATATGTGTGGATTCCTTATAAATTTTCACTGGCAGAGTTTCGCGAAAGTCATTTGTAATTATTGCATTACATTATCGAATTGTTCTCGTATTTATAAGACCTATGGATTATATTAATACCTTTTAAGCTTAAGAATTATGATTGGTAATCGGCCAAAATTTGAAACAGTCGTCTTGGTTACCGTTTAGAGGTGTGACATAAACAGCAGAGATTATAAAATGGATCATACAAGTACAACGGAAATCCTAAATGTTGGCCAATCCATCGATGTTGATGGTGATCTTCAAACTACTTTAAATGATATACTTTCACTTCCTGTAGTTAATATTTCATTTGACGATACGCTGCTTAAGTTGTTCGAGGAGATTGAGAGCCTGATTAATGAAGATTTATATAGGTATGTCTGAATAAGATTTTCTATTCCATCGGCAGCCACTCACCTGCCTTCCTAGAAACACAATCTAATTTTCTGATATAATTATCTAATACGCGCAAGGTCTGGGTTAAATTCATTTATTTCAATCTACCATTCCGGGTGAAGGAAAAACCGTTGCTTAGTATATAATTTGTGGCTTATTGACTAAAGTGGTTCAGTATTCAACACGATAGAATTCTTTTAAAAGTTATTTATCGGTTAAGTATGTGTCATTCGCTAATTGGAAAAAAGTTAAATCAGGGAGTCTTAAGGCTTGCCGAGGGTGACCCAACCATAGAAGTATTTTTGTTTTTAGGGTGCACCGGCGGTCATGGTCAACTTGCACCTCTTCAAATCAAGGAACAGACCCTATGGGACAACCATAACATCCATGCCCTAGACGGGACTCGAACTCGCGGCCTTAGGGCAGCATGCATCCGACCACATTACGAAAGTACCGTATTAGACTAACAAACGGAGTCACTCTATTTGATACCACCAAGGAGGAGCGCTTAGTAGATGGGCGGAAGACCTTCATAAGTCAGTACACAGAACTGCGTTACGGCGTGCCCGAGAGGTCCCCCACCCACCCGCAACCTGCGTGGGTGGGTGGTGGAACACGCTTTCTGTCTGGGAAGGACTACGTCAACTCCATCATACTGAGGATTAATGCTATTCCTCTTCGATCCAGGACCTCTCGTGACCGCCTCAACGGCCGCAGTTTTAGGGCCGGCTATCGTACGGTAGAAACCCTGAACCACGTTCTACAGGACTGCAATCGGACCCATGGGTGGAGAGGCACGAAGCGTTAGTCACATACCTGGAGCGAGGTCTGATACACCAAGAATTTAACGTGGTAAGAGAAGTATGGACACAACGAAGGATTCCGCATATTGGAACCAATCACAACCAATAACAGGAAGATCTATGTCGCACACGCCCAGGTGGTAGGCGAGCGGGTAAACCTAAAGAAGGCGAAAACCTGGAAGGTGATAAAGTACCAGGGGCACGTATCTCTCATCCGGAATATGAAGGAGAGAAAGGGCCTACAGGAGATTGAGGTGTTGAGGCGATCACCTTGAGCTGTCGAGGGATATGGATCAGGAGATCGGTTCGGGATGCCTTGCAAGCCGGGTTAATTAGGAGTGACATCAAAAATACTGGCCAGTCGAGTAATTGTGGGGGTCTAATATCCCTGAACATCTTCAATAAGCGCTCCCGTAGGAGACCTGTAGCTGAACGAACTGGGGTAGGATGATGGCCGCACGACGTCCGCCTGCATTGGTTGCTGCCTTCCCTCCATCATATACCGCCCAGATGCACAGGGCGGTATTTCCATGAGCGCAGCAGATTGACCGACGAAGTAAACTGATTTGAGACTGAAATTTGATGGCAAAAATGTGTAAGTGAAAACTTTCATTGATCATGCACGAGGTTGTTTAACGGTTAAAATATTTTCATGTAGAAATGAAAGATATTTTTACTGAAAATTCTTAGAGGTTCTTATTGTTATCAAATATAAATCATAGAATCAATAATAAATAAAGAATATATAAATTCACCTTGACGTTAATGACATTCAAATCAGAGAATCTTCAACAAAATATCGCAGTTGACATTTAAATTGACTAAAATTGCATGTCTATACCAAAATTTATAACAACAACTTATTTTTGACGAAACTATATTTCATTTCCTTTGTGCTTTATTTTAGGAAATTTATATTTTGTGCCATGCACACTTCAGCTAAAGAGGAGAATAAATTGAGTGGAAACATTTGATAGTGCAACTACACACCATATATATTATAAACTTAGCAATGCGGAAGCTATGTCGAATTTTAGCGAACAAAAGCTGAGATAGCCCTTACTTACAGTTAATATGTCAGCAGTGATTAAATTGGCAGCGGCAAAATTGTGTTGATAGAATAAAGTTGTAATAACAGACCAATTCATAAATTCAAATTTCTCATGCAATTGAAAAAATTAACTAGTAAGTGACCTTTATGATAATGTTAAACTCTGCCCACATACTACTATGGTAAAAACAATTTGTCAAGAACATTGAAGATGACATATTGCTGGGCTAGAGGAAAAAGACCATAGCTGGCACGAGCTGGTATCAATACAGTAGCTCGGGAGAGCGGCGGAGAAGACCCTAACTGGTGCGAGCTCGTAACAATACAGCAGCTCGAGACAGCACTGAAGAAGCATGTTCGCTCAAGTGTAGAAGGGAAAAGCAGGTAACTCGGGCGCGTTTCTCTGGCACCCACATTCTAGCGTGATAACATCTGCCGCGCACGCTGTACTACTATTGAGGTAGCTTACCTTTTCTGAGTATGTATTAACTTTTATTTTGATTTTTTGTAATGTGTCTGGTAAACTGTACAATACAATTATATTCAACATTTTTCCAAAAAAGTATTATTGTTTACATTGTTACATACTTTCTAAAATATACATATGGAAACACTAATAAAAAAAGAGCGACAGTTTCATTTAAATATGAATATTTATTTTTCAAATGAACTAAAACTGAAATAATTTAAATTAAAATAAACAAACAGTAATTAAAGGAGATAAATTTTTAACAAAAAATAACTTTTTTATCATAGAAATATTTCTAAAAAAAATAACTAAATAATTTACGCCATTAAGTTATTGTAGAAATAATGATATTATTCCAGAATTAATCGCTTATCCATCATTAATTTAATATCCTTCTTCTTTTCCTCATCAAGTGGCAATTATCCTTCGTAGCATTCCTGGAGTTCATGATTTTATATGAATTGGATGGATAATATTTTGTTCGTATCTTCATAATCATATGTCAGTATCATCGCCTTAACTTCTTTTATTGTAATTTTAGACACTGAGGAGATTCTAATATGCTTTAAATTTTTTTTGCATAATTTAGAAAAATCTAAATTTCATCTTGATGAATTTGATGTACTCTGTATATAGGGTCAGACTTTTTAGAATTCAATTTAATGTGACACCAATCATCCTGTGTAAATATATAGTTTTTGGAAAAATAATGAATATAATTTATTGTATAGTACAGCTTACTCTTAGCAAATACAGTGAAGGCAGTTCATTTATTATTTATAAATATAAAAATTATTAATTAGTTTCTGTAGTTGAGGTAATAAATTAAATAAGTATCCC
>WURS02052808.1:0-10913 GCA_011762765.2 Rhinocypha anisoptera | reverse complement strand
ACTATGGTGGTCATTTTCGATCAGATGTTTGGCGAAGAGAGATGCAAAGTTTTTATTTCTTGCACAAGCTTCATGCTACTTGGATCTTTCTTAGAATTTTCGTCCTGTTTGCCCGATATATTTAGCCGGGCACTCTGCACACTTTAATTTGTTCACTCCTCTTTTCTCGGATTGAGGAAGTGTGTCTTTTGTCTGTGAGATGTGGTTCCCTAGGTTGGATTTGTTGTTAAATGCACACCTGATACTTCCTTACGGTAACTTCACTATTTTTTGGCAATAATTCCCTTAATAAGTGATGCGTTTCCATTTGGTAGAGGGATTGTTTACCGATTTCACAATGAAAATTTTGTTTATAGCTGATTTTGCTAGTTCCGTCTGTAAAGTTTGTCGATTAAATTTACTGGGTAATCATTGTTCACTGCTATGTTTTTAATTCTTTATCCTATCTTAATGCTATCACATCTAATTCTTTATTTTTATTGGAGTCAGACATAGGGATGGAGATCAAACGGTGGGTCTTTGAATGAAACTTTGAAGTCTTTGAACGCATAATTTTTAGTCCAGAGTGCAATTCCTTGTGACGAATAACACCCGGACATTTGGAAAGAATTGAGAAAAATCAGAGTGTTTGTTCTAGGCTATTCGATTATTATTTACCTCTGTCGTACGGCAATATTGCGATCTTAGCTCCTATTACTGACTCCTGCCTTCTGCAACAGTATGGTAGTCGACTGACATACGTCAATAAATCCGAAGTTTGGTTGGCTGCGGTACTTTCCTATCTATTGCTAGGTCTCTTAACCCTTGGTAGGTCTTCTTTCTAACGCCCATGATGATTTTCCCTTGGTTTTCTCTCTATTATTCCTTCAATTTTATTCTTCGCCAAAGCATTACGTCTCAGGATGTGTCCTATCCACCTTATTCTTCTTCTCCTTATACTACTCCACATTTATTTAGCTTCTTCCGCTCTTCTCTACACTTCCTCATTCCTAACTCTGTCCGTCCTCTTGATTTTCAGCATTATCCTCCAGCACCATGATTAGAAGGCTTCTAATTCTTAATTGACCACCATCTGGAAACATTATATGGCCGGGAAGGTAATCTTTTCCTATTCCTCTTGTTGTATAACTTTCCTTTATCATCCGCGTTACATTTCTTTGGCCTTCGTTTCTACAGCAACTTTTCAATACTTTCGCTCAGTGTAGTCTAAAGTTCCCTCACTAAATGCAGTCTTTAATCCTGCACATTCAAATGATTTTTGAGGAATTATTTAGTTCATTTGAAGAAGGCTTTAAATAGGTCTCCAGGTCGCATGATCAAGTCCCTTCGCACAAACGAGACATCCGATCGGTTTCATATAAATGCGAAATTACTGTCGTTAAACTTCCTACAGTTGTGTTCAGTGGCGGTTGGTGGGTTACACCGTAGGTAAAGCTACACCAACCTTTTTCATTCTATTCCAATCAAATTTAAATGTATATACACGTACATATATAACTTATTGCGAAAGTAAATGTATATCGGAGAAGGTCATACGTAAAATGTCACAGTGGAAGAAGTCCACCACCAGGGAGACTATCCATAGCATTTCGTGTGTCATAGTTCTGCAAAGGGCGTACCCAGCCACGGGCCATATATTCACTTTTGAATCTGCCGATCCGGTCGACCGGACAGGAACAGTTACAAAAATTCACAATAAGACTCCCTGAAAATTATTTAAAAGAATGCGCATTAAAAATGTTTAAACGCTACGTAAATAATATTGAATGTGTTCCAGAGAATGTAGCTAAGAGAAAAAGATTGAATTTTACCTGAATCCTACTTAAATGTGTAGACCAATCTCCAATCAACTCGCTGAACAAATTATTCAATGGTTTTTTCGTTGAAATTTCTCGTTTTTTTCTATCATTTCCTTGCCAATGCTAAACATCGCCAGATCCGAGAGCTGTTCGTGTTGCTCAGAAATAACGTTTTTATCCTTTTAAGTGTAGAAATATCGCTACGGTTTAGGAGTCGTCACGGGTGTTGTTAGTAAAATTTTTGCCAGAGAAAATATTTCTCTCATCGAGTTTTGAAGTCCATAGCTCTGTAGCAAGTGATGAAGATTCAGAGTTCCCGAAACTTGGTATAATTTTTCTCTTCCATAAAGAGTCTGTAATTATGTCCTCAATCTCACATTTTTAAGTTTGGGATAAGCTTTAACAGTTCCCTTGGGTGTAGCCGACGGGAAAATCTGGGCGTACTTTGGAGGCATTTTGGAATAAAGCAGTCTCGCTGCAGACAGGTGCCTCGTAAATTTAACATTTTTTGCTTGAAACAAAATCGTATCACAGACTCCTTCGGCAAGCATATTCCAGTAGTCCACGAAAAACACCGGAGATAATGGAATCCACAGACTCGACTTGGCTTAAGGAAGTTCAAATTTTCCACAAAACTTAATGTAATTTATTATTACGACTATGTTTTACGAATAACTTATTTACGACAGTAATTCTCCATTTTTTCTAACTTTTTCGTTGTGCTTATTTAAACTAATTCTGAACGCTTCACTTAACTGAGAAGCTACGAGACATTCACTCTTCCGACCATTGCCAAGTTTATTTAATTCTTATTGAGCTTTTCATAGCCCTCATGCTTCTTTATTTTCAAATAAACGTGCCGTATGTCTTTCTCACCGGTAACAGTCCGAGAAATGTCACCTCCCCAAAGTAAACACGAAAGCAAAACAACGCATTTTTCTTATCACAGCCACACAACCAGTGATGGTGATTGTATACGTCGCGGTTAAATTTTCTAGGATACTTTTGTTTTCTACTGCATGAAATTTGAACCAAATCTAAATTCTGTAGAGGTCGTCTTTTGACTTTAATTTCACTAATTTCCCACAACATTAAATCAGAAAATTTTACTTTTTGCAACTCGGACATACTGTCTTGACACATTATTTGACGTTTCACTAGCGTTTAAAGTTCACAACCGACTCTAATCTGCTTTCTTGAGTAGTACTACCCGACTCCCGTCCTCAGAATGCCCCTACTCAATTTTGCCAAAACCGTTTTAAAATCTGTAACTTCATTGGGTACACATGCCTTCCTATCGCTCCCCACCCATTTCCACCTCCCCTCCCGCCGCTCTAATCCCACAACCCTCCCTCGTTCTTTCGGGTGACATCGCCGATAAGGCTGAGGTTTTTGCAGCCCAAACCTTAGTTCTACCCTCCTCCGTCTCCCTCCTCGTCCCTTCTCCACACACTACTTCGAAAAAGAACCTGACAGTTCTCGCAGATGCGTTCGGTCTTCGTAAGCTACGAAGCGACATGATACTATATCATTTTGGCGTGCGACGCTGGGAAAATTGACACCCAAATTATTAAAAGTTCAATTGCTTTCACCGCAATGCTTAAAACTTTACTTTTTCTAAAGAGGTGATTTTTATTAACACCCAACGGAGTGCTGCATCTCCGCAGCTCTAATGGACGAGTCGCCAATGGTTGTGTCCATTAATGAAAGATTGTCTCGGCCTACGAAATCGGAAGATTTGAGGGCCGCCTCCGGGAAAAAGGTGGGAGGGTTAAGCTGCGACGAAGTTTGCCATCTGCGGAGGTCGATCCGACCCCCATTAGTAATGAGACGAGGTGTAGGGTAATAAAAGTAAGGTAATAAGTACTAGATGCGGGGTTAGGAGGTTGCCCTGGTCTTCGGGTCACTGCATCTTAAAGTTACCTGAAGATTATGCAGTGGAATTGAAATCGGCTAAAATAAAGTTCATTTTGATGGTGGAAAATTTCCATCTACACATCTTTATAATATATGAATTCCACAATATCACGCCTGAAACCACGTAATTCGTAGTATAGGGTGCTCTTAGGAGATAATTGGGTGCTTCGACGGCTATGGTCATTTTACACCTCCTCAAGCCATAGAAAAAACCCTTCTGGACAAACAAAACACCCATTTCCTGGGCACGACTCGAACCCGCGACCTTTGGGTTAACCGGTAAAGACGATACCCACCAGGCTAGCGAAGTCGGCGCGCAATTCGACCTCCATATATTGAAATGGCTTTAGTTTCATAAAAGGGGGAACTGAAAGAGTTATGTGAATCACTCGTACACACTTTACCTCCAACTCGTTGCCTCATTTAGTAAAGACACAAATTAGAGATATTAATATACTCGGTTTATTAGCAACTACTTCACCAGGTTATATACTAAATCTCTAAATGCTTGATTGGAATATGTGACCATAGGATTGTGAATAATAAATTTATATGAGTATTGAGAAAAAAGAGAAGCTTAAAAGATTGTAAAAGTTATACCTGTACAAGCAGGCAGATTACGTGCACGCAAAGTGCGATTGAGAAAAGCATTTAAATCATTTAGACGAAGTAGGATAAATCAATGTGCTGAGAGTTTGTGGATCTAATTTGTCGATAATACGGTCCGCAGTAGAAAAATACATAACTGCTAAATTTTAAAGAGAGAGTACCGAGCCTAGGTGGTACTATGCAGAGTACGTAAAGTTTTAAAAAGTCAAAGGGAATGCCGCGAGAAAATGAAGAGTGCCCGCCGGAGATATTATAATAAGGAAAACAACAAAATAACTGACAGATACAAAAAATCGAAGGTGTTAGCGAAGAATACTGGCCGTATAGCCTTAACTGATTTAAAAAGTAAAATATTAGGAGAACGTTTAGACGATAATCTAAAAGCTTTCTGATTTTATGTGAGGGAGGTTCAGGGAAAGAAGTGAACAGTATACTCATTAATTATCATTGGAAAGAAATTAACCAAATGTTTGGAGAAATCTAACGAATTAAACTCTTCCAAAGCATTTGCACTCAGTACTCGCCAGAAATATTCGTCCCGCTAACGAACTATTTCCAGCAGTCGATGTCTCCAATTGTAATATACCGTCATGGCATTGAAAGCCAACTTTAAGACATCGATATAAATAAATCGTCGGGATCCGACCTAATACCTGCACGCGTGTACAAAACAATGGCGTCAGAGATTGCACCGTACTTGAAAACAATGTTTATGAAATCCATAACCAATCATACAGTTCCCAAGGATTGAAAATCAGGCAATTCCATGCCGTTATTTAAAAAAGACAACAAAATTATTGTCTCTTCAATCATGGTGTATCTCGATTTTCAGTGTTCTCTCTTGAATAACCAATGTGGGATAAGGGATACTCTAGTTTCCGGAGAAAACAGCATTTAAATTGACGCCATAATTTTAGATTTCAAGAGAACTTTCTACAGGTTCTCCTCATAGGATTTCTGGCGAATGTTTCCTCGGTGTTCAAAGGTGTGGATTGGTGCTGCAACGTTTTCGGTGCTCCACCGCGTCCGTTGTCTTTTGCTGACGACAGTTTCGTTCTCGTTCCAAAGAGTATCTTCAGGTCGAAGAGATGTCCCTTCGACCTGAAGATGTTCTCTGGAACGAGAACCAAACTGTCGTCAGCAAAAGACAACGGACGTTGTGGAGCACCGAAAACTTTGCAGCAAAATTCCTCAGAGTGTGTTACTCCTAAAGCTGCAATCCTACGAAATTGATATGAAGTTTATAACCTGGGTTAAACAATTTTTGACGGACAGCGAGTAAAGGATCGTTCAAGACGGCGTGTCTTCAGACAAAATAGTTGTCTCATCTGGTGTCCCTTAAGGAAGCGTTATAGGTTCGTTATTATTACTTCTGTATAGTAACGACATCAATACTGTGGTTACTGGGGAAACTCCCCTCTTTTATGACGAAACAGTAGTATGAAGGGATATTTTCAGCCCGATTGATAGAGGATCATTGTCAAACGATATATATGCATTTAGAAATTGGCATTAGTCATTGCAATTGGAACTGTATCTGAAAAATAATGCGTCAATGAACTTTTGGATGAAGAGTAATTCACCCTATAGCCACTACCGTATAAAGAAACCGTTATAAAAAACCTGGTTATACCAGGTAAAAAATTTAACTGTTACGATAGCTAGAGAAAAAAGGATATTCGGGAAAAATTGCCTATTTTCAGGCGTTACTTTGTGGAAGGGATTCATAATGAAGATGAAAAACCAAGTGTTTTTATCTTCATTATTTTCGGGAAATTTCAGAGGATCCAAAAGAAATTAGTATTTATGAAAAGAATATATGGGAAATATAATGAGAGGTAAAATATCTCTCTCGATTTAAGCTTGTTAGGCCTCATCTGGAGTATGCTTCGAGTTTTTGGGATCCCCATGAGGCAGAATTAGCCTTGGAGATGGATCGAGTGCAACGTAGAGCAGCTATATTTGCAAAATGTTTTATGATCAACAATGTAGTGTAAGGATGTTTTTGGAGGAGTTAGGTTGGGAGCCACTCCTTGAACGTAGGATCAAAATATAGGTTTAATTTATTGTGTAAATTTGAGGCATATTACTTCAATGAAGAGGTTAAAGACATTACAGACCCCGTCAAACTACGGTACTTTGTAACGCGTATAAAACATCAGGGAGATTTAATACCAAAAAGATGAGTAAATAAATGTCAATTTCCCTCGTATAATTGTAGATAAAAATAAATACGATCACAAGCACTTAGATAATAGTTAGGCTAAGTAGTTTATATATGTTTTAAGTTAATATTTTTTCTTTCTCCTCTCATGATAAATATGTTTTTGTAGTTGAAATTTTTTAATTATTCGTTTATTTCAATGCCTTCATGAAATGTATGTAATTTCAGTCAATATCCATAGAATTTAATAATGGTATGAGTGCATTTGGATTCACAGGATCAAAGGCAAAACGGTCTAATACCTCTGAGCATAACGCCGACTGATCGCACATCCCTTTGGATATAAGAGGAATACAGTGATGAAGAAAATTCTCTTGAATCGAGTGTGAGTACTTTCGAAGAAATATTTTATATTAATATGTTGCACATTACTTGAATATTATTATTTTATCATGTGAAAGCTTAGATTTTAGCTCGTTAACTACTTAAGTAATCACCGTGAGGGATCTTGGTAATGATATGAGGTCCTTATTTGACAGAGATTGAGACTCGATTGTCCCTTCTTCGATATGGAGTGAATGAGTCTTAGCCTTTTGTTATACAATGGTGAATATATATATATATATATAATCACTTCGAAAAGTTTCACAGTGTGAATAATATTGGTTCGAACACTAGTGGAACGTACACAGACACAAAAAGAAAAAAACTCACAGTGGTGAAGAATTTTCGGTGGCACCACCACCTTCGTCCGTTTAGGAGAGAATATATATATATATATATACATATATATATATATATAACGCAGTCGGTTCATCAGGTGGTGGATCACATCCACACCCTGAGGACGATGGACGACTCGGCCATCGAAACGTCGGCAGAAATGTAGAGAGTGACCCGGTGGAGAACCGGAATAGCCTTCACCAAGGTTTAAAAACACTGCCGGCCTCGATGGCGGCGGGGTAACGTCCTCGTCGGCCAACCCGGAGGTCACTGGTTCGAATCCCTAATAGGTAGATATTTCTATATTCACCTAGGGCATAGATGTGTGTGTTTGGTCCGACTTAATTTACAAAAAGTGTTATGGTGTCCATTTTAAATTGCCCCTTTAGTGTTGTATGCGGACGATTGGAAAAGAAAAATAAACGTAGTTACAAAGTAGATGTCATTAAATGAGCGCGATAAGTGAGTGGAGGGAAGGAAGGAGGGGTGTGGAAGGGAGGGAAGCTGGATGTGAGGAAGGAAATGGTTGGGGGCAACAGGTTTAGACTGGGGTGAGCCATCGGGAGGTATTAATTAATAAAAAAGAGATAATCGATATGGAAAGAAACCAGTTACATGAAAGATAGGCAATGACACAAAGTTATGACATATGTATATAGCGATGGAAGAATATCTACACTACCTCAAAATGTGATGCATCCAAATACCTACAAAATATTTACTCTAATTCTCACAACTGACATATAATATTATCAAGGTAACAATGGACGGTTGATCTACATTACGTCGCATTGTCCATTTATAAATAATTTCGTCAATAAAATAGTGTTTCATTACTCCAGGTCACCCCATATAATCTATTGTTGATCTTTGCAGGCTGGAAAATGAAGAGGAAAGCGGAGAAGTGCCGAATCGTTGGCTGTCAAATGGTGGAGTCGAGAAGAGTCATAGTAAGGGGGCAAAGGCAGAGGAGACGAGGGTAGGAAGGTCAAAGGTGGCTAAAGAAGTGAAAGCAAAGCGAAAGGGGTCTAGAAAAGGAAAGTCAAATGGGGAGAGTGATGTGGAAGGGCAGAAAGAGGTAGAGGGTGCTGTGGGAGGGGAGAAGACAGGAGAGGGGGCTGCGGGAGAGGGAGCTTCGGGAGAGGCATTTGTGAGTAATGAAGACGAAGTAGAAGGAGGAGAGGGGAATACATTTGGAGGGCCTATTATGGTCAGCATTGCGTTATGTCGTATAAAAGATAGAAATAAATTATTTAAAAAATGGAGGGGAATTAATAATGCAGGGGAGAAGAAAAACGAAGAGGGGACAATAGTAGATGGGGTTAAACTACAGAAGGAATGTGGAAAACGGGCCAAAGACGTTCAGACAAAGAATAGCCAAACATGGCTAAAACCTAAGACGGTCTGGATCATGAAATCACATTTGAAAGATGGCAGCAACAACGTTACAAGTTGCGAAGCCGGAATTAGTGGAAGAGAGAAGAAAAACGAGGAGGGGGCAACGGGAGATGGCGTGACGGGAGAGGAGCGAGAGGAAGAGCAGCTGACGGGAGAGGAAATGAAGAAAATTGAAGGAAATAGAGATGATCAAGAGGGAAAAGGGATCGAAAAGACTATTAAAATCCGTATTCGGAAATCCCATGTGAAAGAAGGTGACGGAGGGAAAGAGACTTTTAAGGTGAATAAAAAATGGGAGGAGGAGACAGACGAAAAGGGATCAAAGGGAGGGTGCGGATGGAAAGATGAACATGGAAAAACATTGAGATTGAGAAAAAAGAAAAGGAAAGAAGATAAGAAAAAATCGAAAGACGTTGTAAAATTACATCTCCCGAAATTCGCAAAGAAAGAAAATTATGGAGTACATATGGAATTACCTGACCTCATCGACAGTTTCACCGTGCCCGGACAAGGCTCACCTGCATCACTAGGAGATGATCCAGTATTTCAGAATTTAGAGGAGAGCAGAATGGTTGACGAGGAGAGCGGTAAATCCTATTGCACAGTTATCCTTACTGAACAGTAATTTAGTGACAGTCATAAATTGATATATTTCTTCTGGCTAGAAGCTCTATTCATAGATTTTTTAAATAAGTTATCGGACATAGCCCCATCGAGCTGATTGTCAAAATAAAATTTATTTCCTCTTTAGATATATTTTTAAGAAACACCTGTCTATAGGGGAAGAAACTTTTATGCAGGTTTAAATTGGTATACCTATGTAGTTGTACTATTAATATTGACCAAGAAAGAGCATTCAATATTATTTAAGGTTTCAAATCGAAAAGTTTTAAATGTGTAGAACCTGCAAAATTAGTATGGGATCATAACATTAACTTGTACAAAAGAAACTGGATACTTAATATTAATTCAAGGGGCTTCACCTTCTTGTGTTTATTTCAATTTACTACGACATCATACTAATCGCAACTATGAATGATTTCAGCAAAAATTACAAAATTATATAGCATTTTATTGCTAAATTATTTTAAATTATCACGTGCAAGGAAAGAGTCATTATAGTGAAACATACTCACTACTTAAGAAACAGTGGGTGTATTATTGAAAACTCTTTATTCTCCAAACATAAATGAGAGCATCAAATCATCTTCCAGGTAGTGAAGAGAGTCCCACCAAAATTCGACGGGTTCGAAGCTTCGCGCAAGTCGAGGACGCGGAATAAGAAATTGGAAGCCTTAACAGCTGACCATGTGCAAATCGATGACGCCAACATATTCCAAAGGTGAGTTCTCCATTAGTCACAGAATTCTTCACACTACATGCTCCAGCAGCACCAAAACAGTTTCTCCACCAGTGACTTTAACGATTTCCTACTAACTGGGATTTCGGGCAGATTCTAGGATCAAAATCACAGCCTGGGGTACTATTAAAGAGGCTCCAGTAAGGACTGGGAAGGGGAGGAAAAAATGCCTTCATGTCACTTGAATCACCTAATGCCAGATAAAAAAAGAATTATTGACGATCGGACAAACCATTGCCAAGTATCCACGGAAATTACTTCGTTGATCAACCCTGTAACAACTTTTACACTACAATAATTTATCTTAAGCAAAATCATTATATTTTAATTATAGGTATGTTATAGCAGATTTCAAGGATTAGTTGGGAGGCCGTGACCACAAGGATGCCGTGGCACCCTAGGTCCCTTGACTACCAACCTCTGAACAACAAAATAAATTAGTCTCCCGATATCCAGAGTTAAATCTACCGAAATGAAGCCCTTTTTATGAATGACTTCATGGAATCCTACGGTTGATAAAATTCGCCAAGCACAAAAACGGCGAAGTAATTATAATTAGCAGTGAAAATATATAACTTGTTTCCGCATTCCATTCAATTACTTTCACAATCACAAGTCAGGATGAGAATGTAGACTGCTGCAATTGCGGAAACCAGCACATATCATTCTCGAGCTGATGTGTTTGCGACTTAATAAGGTCAAGGTTCACCACAAGATATAGGTACCAATTTAATAACCGACTGAGGAGAACTCCTGGGCGAAGGCACCATCCGTGATCAGGAGTGCGGCACAGAAAAAGTTGGCAAGTACAGACAATATACAGTCAGTTGTCTTCAATAGCAAGGACGAAGCTAGGGGCAACGGGTCTGTCTGTAGGAAATTATAGATAGGAACAGAGGGATATGACATTTTGCGCCAAAGAACTTGTATGTAGACACTGATG
>WURS02052797.1:0-10914 GCA_011762765.2 Rhinocypha anisoptera | reverse complement strand
GATTAGTAAAAACCCTAATATGGAGCGTAGCACTATATGGATCCGAAACCTGGTCCATGAGGAAGGATGATGAGCATTGATTGGAGGATTTTTAGATGTGGGTTTGGTGACGGATGGAGAAGGTGATGTGGACGGAGAGAAGTTTTGAGAATGGCAGGGGAGGAGAGGCGTTTGCTGCGAGATATCTAAACGAGACAGGAAAGGTGGATGTAAGGGATGGATCCGAAACCTGGTCCATGAGGAAGGATGTTCAGCATAAATAGGAGGCTTTCGAGACGTGGGTTTGGCGACGGATGGGTAAGGTGAAGTGGACAGAGAGGAAAACGGATGAAGGAGTTTTGAGTATGGTAGGGGAGGAGAGGCGTTTGCTGCGAGAAATCCAAAAAAGACAGGAAATGTGAAGATGGAAGGGGTACTGAGAGGCAATGGGTTGTTAAAGGTTGTAATAGAGGGCAGAATGTTGGGTAAGCTGGGTAGGGGTAGGAATAGAATAGGGATTTTGGACAGAGTGATAGGGGATAGGAAGTACGCAGATTTGAAGAGGGATTATAGTTAGATGTTACGCGACCAACCTAAGCTAATGCTCATCAAAAACCTGCCGTCACCGGTAGACTACCCTTTAATTAATATCAATACAAGCTACGAGATAAATATTTAAGTCATAATGGATTAGGTGTATGGTATAAAGCTTACAAGAAGAGAGTATTTCGGAAGCCCGATGAGTGTCAAGAAAGATCACCACAAAAAGTTGGGAAATTTGAGTCACAGACAAACCGTAATTATAAGACGTCACATATCGCTTTAGGCTTCACATGGTGGAATTCTTTCATCGTGAAAAGTTAATGAAAAGTCGGAAATTCCACATAAACAATTTATTATAAACACCATATAATAAACCTTTATTAATTAATATTTTCACATAAACACGTAATATACGAGAATAGGAAACGAGAAAAAGTGGGTAACTCTAAGTAAAAGCTCCACCATGATAAAAATTTCTAATCTAACCTACATAAGTTACCTATGGGTCAATTATGTAACACCCCATGAAACAAAATCCTGTGGGGCAGCCATCCATAGAATCGTCAAATATCAAAATGACGCATATTTAGGAATTCCTGGACTAGTGGAGAGGCTGAAAATTAGGCCACTAGGTTTCTACGGTCGGTACGTCATAATCAAATGAATTTAAAATGATCCTATATCCAAGGCGATTTGATTGATGAGAAAGTTTCTACCGAAGTATCAGCCCTCATAATTTTTTCGAAAACTCTCGGCGGAGTAACGCTTGTATCCATTATCCCGGAAAAAACAAGTATATATCCAAACCCTAAAAACCCCCAGGAGCCCGAGGAAATTAATAATAGTTCCGTCCTTCCAAAAAAAATAAATAAATAAAATTGATAAAGAAATAAAGTTTCCACGGGGCTGCTGGTAGGGTCGGCTTTCTCCGACAACTACCACATGACGGAAAACAAGAAAAAACATTAAAGTGGGCTCTTACCGGCTGACTGTAATTTCAGAAATTGCCTTAATGGACTAAAATCTTTAATCACAGTCCCCGCAAAGGTGGACAGTCGTAATGACCACCCACATAAATCCGGTCCAGTAGAATACGTGCATTGGAGCGGGGAGGTTGGGTGGGGTGGGATGCCGGGCAAGGGAGAAGATTGCGGAGGAGACTGCTGTAAGACATGGGAGGGGATAAATTTGTCCTGGGGGCGAAACGAAGACCGAGGGAGAAAGCTGAAGAAATTTTTCAAGATCCCGGAGCTTTCATTACTCGCTATCGGAAAGCCTCTCTCAGTCAAGTCCCTTCGGGAGGTTAAACAACAGACAATCGGTGGAATATGAAGAAACCCCACGATTTTCGTAACGGTCGATTTATGAGTTAGGGCGATTCGAACGCACTCAGTCACACCTCAATACCTTAACGTCTTTCGCCAGTCCCGATACGTCAGCCTTCCAGCCGTCGTATTTCGACCAAGGGCACGTGTGCGAGAGGTAGAAATTAAATTCTGAAGCGTCAGAGGAGTAAAAAAAAAATAAATGGAAACGAAATCCTATATTTTTCAAGCGACTATTCAACTCATGTTGTCACTTTCATTTTTCCACTCGAATAGCATCGACAATGTCCATCGACTTACGGAATAAGTAAAAGATCCCAGGGGGCGTAGAACTTTATCGGATATAATCCTTCAAATAAAATCTTCGTGCATGAAATAATGTATGAAACTTATTCGGAAATTGGTTTCACACGAGGTCTCATCAATGAATAAAGAGCATTTTTTTTATTGCTTGCGATGCATAATGCCGAATGAGTAGGTTTTACTCCACATGTTGGTAGAACTGCCGGTAGCACGGGGGTTCACAGCCGGCTGCGAATATTCGTTTGTCTAGTAGTAGTATTTTTATTTATAGGGTGCTTCGACGGCTATGGTAATTTCACACCTCTTCAAGACGTGGAAAAAACCCATCTGGACAAACACAACATCCAGGCGGGATTCGAACCCGCGACCTTTGAGCACGCTACCCACCAGGCTAACCCGGTCGGCAAAAGAAAAAACTCGTCAAAAGAAAAAGTCGTTTGTCTTTCGAAGAAAAAAAAGCAAACGTAAATTAGTTTATTCGGCGATTTTCTGTTTGTCGAAATGTCGGGTCGGAGAGAGTTTTTCCGTATTTCCGCGTTAGAAACAAAATTGAGTTCAGCGAGGCGTTCAAATTGCTATGAAAAGAAATATATTGATGAAGAGACTATGTCACAATCACGAGTTTATGAGTGGTACAAAAGCTTTAAAAAAAGGCTGAGGAGACAACGGGAATGACTTGGTGTCCTAACACACCAAACAGTGGTGAACACATAGAAAAGGATGAAGTAATTCTTATTGCTAACAACAGAATCGCCATTAGGAGTTACTAAAGAAAGCGAACTTTTTATAAAGTTCACTTGAAGTTCAATCTCGATTTTTTGTTGGTAATTAGGTAAAACATGGTTGGGAGGGAGATTCACGCGAGTAAATACGGTACCTAGTAATAATATTCGACCCAACTGATGACTAATTATTACCACGGACACTAAAGAAACTTCTCCCACTCGAAAAATACCACTAGTGGACCTCTTCGACAATTTAAGCCGAAAAACACCAACAAATACCTCAAATGCTACCCTCTTACTTTCCATGAAGATATTTGTTTTCGTCCACGCCGGGACAGCTTAGCGATATGACCTTGGGATCACGATGGACGCTCCGCCGTAAATATCCGGACGAGGTGAATCATCGGGGGGAGATTGGTGTAACTGTGCCCGCCTCATATTCCATGCCGATGCTTGAAGCTAATCAAGAAGAAATGGGACGCTGGACACTCGTTGGTCGACAGCAAAAGCACCTCGGAGTGAAAACCCAAAATAAAGGCGAGTTTGGAATTAGGACCCCCTTCTCTAAAGTCAGTCTTACACGATGGACGATCCCTTCCATGCCCTCGTGGAAAGCGACATCGCCGAGTGTAACGGGATTATGTGGGGAGAAATTAGAGCATGTACCAGGTTTTTCTTAGCATGCATGCGTGTTGATTATGTGAAATATGGAGACCATGATTCGAAGATTAAAATCATTGTAATTATGTACTCAGCATAGGAAGTACAGTATGTACGTACCTCGGCTAACGAAAATATTTTTCGCTGTTTTTCGGTCACGGCTAAAATAAACGTTTCAGCGGATGCGCACGCCAACAGAACGCAGTTCGGTAGGGAGCAGAATTTTCAAAGCAGTTCGGTTCGACATTTCGTGCGATTTTTTTCGTTTACAGTGTGCTTTATCACTATATTATAACACGCTTAAATTCTAGTAAAATAAAAAATAAAACACGAATTTTCAAATTGTGGGCAGCATTCAAAACGATTGAAAGCGTCATATTTAAATACCATAGGGAAATAACGTAGCTGCTAACGAAGATTTCGTCTAACGAAGATTTCGGCTAACGAATGTGATTCCAAAACGAATTATCTTTTCACTAGCCGGGGTATCACTGTACTGCGACAAACAGGCAATTTGGAAACCTTTAAATCGAAAGGATGTTATGTTATTCAATGGTGTTAGTCTCAACTTTATGGAACTTCATGATAAATAATAGCAACAAAACTTTATAAGTCCACAATATATTATTTGAACGACCTTCGAACAACTTCACCTGAAGATGTCGACTGTTCGACGGAACCAGTGGTTTAAATAAAATATTGTGGACTTGCCAAGTTTTGTTGTCATTCTTCGAACGGATTTTAACGGAAATATTTAATCGAGCCAAGCGTGGGAGTTCGCCGAAAATCTACAAGTGGAAAGTTGTATGTTATTCAACGGTAGGCATTATTGGGTGCCGTGTACGATACCTGCACGGTGCCTTGCATTGTGAAAATTGTGGGTATACGCAGTTGCCGGAACTCGAAAACAATGCCACTGTGCGTGCGCAGATCCCTCTCCGATTTAATTCACTGTCGGTGCACCGTGTAAAAGGCCACTTCTCATCGAGTGATCCCGCGATTCGAGTGAATATCGTTTCCCACGCGAGACCGCGCACCATGCGAAAGGTGGCCTTAACAATCCGCGCCGACTGGGAGCTGTCGCTTCGCTCCACGCGTCTCGACCCTGAGGGCACTGCCCACGTGCATACGTGAATGACACAGGCGGGACAACTTCCGGAGCGAAGGGACGTCCTTTTTGGCGTCCGGTGCACAGAGCAAGCAAGCCCGTAAGGGACTTGAGTCGTAGGTGTCCGAAACGAAATAATGCTATAACTCAGACGGAAAGGGAATGACGCGTCGGTAGGAGTAGGCTTCTTCCGATCATGACCCCCACTGGCGGGGGAAGAAATCCCAAGAAAAGAATCACGGGGAGCGAAACGAGAGGAGACAACGTGATTCACATCCATTCCGCGTCGAGGTCACACTCATCATTTTGAACGTTGCGCTATCTGAGATCGCCCCGGCAAAAAACCTACGAAAACGGGCGTCGTATGAAATCAACCTACGAAAACGCCACGCTCCGACGGATTTGACTGCGGTGGCCACCAACTTCTCAAGAGACAAGGTCCTTCCCAAAAAGTAGCGTGGAGAACATGACTCCAGATAATTATCAATGAATTTCCTAACCTGCTGGATAAAATCACGTATAAAAGGCTCTCTTTGCGGAAATATCACGACACGTAACTTTCAAATCACAAACATCTCCTATAAAATCTTTCAGTGCGTCAATATTTCGCGGTTGATTCTTTTAGGTCGACACAGGATATGAGTGAATCACCCCACTTTAATTTGAGACTGTTTCGATCAAAGACGTCACCGAGATTCGACCCGAGACCCTTAAGTCAGTGTCCTGAATCTCTGTCCAATCGGCAGCCAGCCTGCTCACAATGACCCCTTGTGTGGACATTGATTTTCATTCATATGCAACGAGGCATCTAAGAACCAAGATCGGAATTAAAACAGCGAATTTCGGATCAATCGGAAAACGCATCACCCTACAGATCGAGCAGCCGGCTGCGCATATGTTCCCCACAAGCTTCCGCGCGAATATCTCCGTCTGGAATCAAAAAGTGTTGTCTTCACGTCAAACGATCCAATCTTCGGTCAAGACGTACCAGAATAACCATTTATCAACAATGGTAATTATGAGACGTCGAATCAAGAAAATAGCTGCAATATATGAAATTCATTAGTTTTTATAAATTTGATCACCAAAGAAGGATACTAATAAATTAATATAAATATAGACCGAAAAATATAAAATAAAATTTCTTATGAAATAAAAAATACTCAGGTTTACACATGGTAGTGCTAAGAAATATTCTAAGCAGTAATATATATTCTGTCTCCATTGACCGAGGTACATCTTTGGTATACAAGATGGTATTTTCTTAACCTGCTAGCGAAGATTTTCAATGTCAGAGGTTCTATCGTATAGTATTATTATTTCGGTTTATAGGGTGCTTCGACCGCTATGGTCCTTTAGAACCCATTTAAATCATGGAATAAAACCCAATGGACCAACTCAACACACATTCCCTAGGCGGGACTCGAACCCTCGACCTTTTGGATATCTGGCGAGCCCCAGACTAACCCGGTCGGCTTCAGGAACGGATTCTTTAGCAGGGATAACAAAACTGTAGTCACAAAATCCGTTAATAACAGAGGGATTAAAACCATCCGGACTACGAAATAATTCGCGGTTTTTGTGGTGTTTCAGTGTTCCGGAAGACTGGGAATATATCTCGGAAAGACTAATTGGAAGGATTAAAGGACAGCGCTCTTCAAATCTTGACCGTATGATTCTAATCGGAGATGAGACTGAAGGAACTACACGAGTTTCCAATCGATAAATCTTTCGGAGAAAATAAAACTCAAGAGGAAATGTAAAAAAAAGGAAAGAGAGAGAGATAAGGACTTGAAAACGAATAATTACTAACCTTCCAAATCACATTTCCCGCCGACCAAAATCTTTTTTTTATACCTCGTCCCTTTCACCTCCGCAAAAACGTCTACTTACACGAGCCGCTCGTGCAATTTTCGAGCGATTTCCTTGGACGGGGGGAGCTCGATATTCGCCGGAGGAGAAGGATTGAAACCCGCTCAGTTAGTCTTCCATGTAGGAAGCTGTGCGCAGACTAGTAGAGGCGGCATCCTTCGGCTCATTTCCTTTGTGGGAAAAAGGGATGTGGAGAGGTGAGAGAGAGAGTGCTCAAGAGGAGAGGGCGGGGAGAGAGGAGGATATGTGGGAGGGGTTAAATAACCTATTAACCCAGTAGTCGGTGGAACCCGTAAAGGATTAGCTCGAGAAGCCTCACACCTTTCACATTACCTCATGAATAAAAAAGTGCCCTTACAAGATTCGTGAAAGCAATTGAAAGCGAGCGGTCCCTTAGCCTGGCCTAGCCGTAGACTCCCAACAAAAAGGCGAATTGTGAAGACGGATTTATTACAGTCTATCCTTCAGCTTTGACCGTTATCCATTAAATTTCAAGTTGAATAAAAGTAGTGACGTACATTAAATTTAAGCTCATTTCTCATAATAGGTTAAAGCTGAGAAAACAAATGTTTTATCCAAGGAAAGGCTAATTTTTGTAGGCAGCTACGTGACTACAAGTCCCGGGAAACATCTGTCTGCATTAACTCGTCACAAAGTGCCGCGGCTCTATAAAAGAAGTCTTCGTCACATGGGGATTTCAAATGTTTCTCAGGCAGGTATTTGTTCTTTTTTGCCAAGAGGATTAAGATACCTGAAATTAAAATAATTGACCAACAGGGATGTTCTTGATCATAGTTATCTGATGATAAATAATGAATACTCTGAATTTAAAGGGCAATACCCCGATATTAATATGCCTTTGATATAAGGGAGACGGTCATCCATTTTTTGCACTTGTACATTATTTTCACGTACTAAAACTGTAAACTTTCCTACTACGGTAATTTACAAAATTCATAACCTGATGGCATAATAAAAAAAACATTAGCGTCACAGGGTAATGTAGTTCACCTCCGTGAACTGTGAACTGTATTAAAAGAATTCCTACCGAAAGTACGGGATTGAAAACGGCAAATGAAGTGTTAATCCTCGAAAAGGAAACAAGCAAACCACCCGGTGCTAAATGGGAATGATTTATTATTTATTGGCTTAAGGAAATGAATTTGCATAGAGTGTGAATGTTGAACTCTTGGAAAAAATAAAAATTGATAAATAAAACACCGGGAATGAAAAGAGTACAAAACCAATTGGTAAATACCCCAACAGTTAAAAAAAAAATCATCATTGACCTACTTCCATTCCCTGGCTATCTTAAAATTATTTTAAAACGATAATATTTGTGACGGCCTCTAATCACCCACATATTCATCTCAAATCTCTACTCCTTTGCTTCCCATTTCACATTCGAATTATTCCATATTTTGATAGATAGAAAGATAAATATGTTTATTGTTCGGGGAAAATTGATGGAATCGGCCTCAGTAGTGCGATGGTGAAGGCGATGGGGAAACCACGCCACATTAATATATCCCTAGAAAAACGCAGCCTTTGCTCCAGTAAAACTCCAGTAAAAGCTCCGGATTGCATTACCAATGATGAATGAATTAGTATTCATGCACGGTGTGTACTGCACCCCCTGCCATACGTCCTTGCGGCGGCTTTCAGGGTATTTCTTAGATGTAGATGTATCCCGCGTAATGCTAATAATTATGCCTATATATATATATATATTTATATTTATTTATTAAACTGAAAAAACGAAAAAGGCTTTCTTTTATCTTTGTCAGATTTATCTTGGTACTTGGTATTCCTTTATCCAACTCCTTTCCGGGAAAGTGAAGGCAAACCTAGTTTGGAATTAAATGGTGTCTTTCAGTTAGATACTTCGTGAACTAAATCAGATGTGAGTCTGCAACTTGAAATGCATAAGGTTATTTCTACATTAATGCTTTTCCTGTTATGCTGCCATTACGAGATCAAAGCGGTAATCTTAATTGGCTTGAAAACATGTATAATAATACATCTCGTATAATTTATCGACAATAGTACTATCAATGTAAAAGTTTTTAAAAATGTTTTCTTCGTCCCGAAGTTGTAATTATAAATGTTCTTCTATACTGAAGGCAATTCAAGCGTGTACAAATTTATAACTGACTAACTCAAGGCACTTTTTTGGTTTTTTGTAACGTTTTAGCGTATATGCAAAAGAAGTCGGCCGCTTGTTTTGACCCTTATATTTTCTTCAGTCTACGTAGCGTATATTAAATAGTGTGCTTATTTTTAATACATTATAGCCTATCATTATAATAATATGCCTACGTTGAATTTCGCGTATAATGAGGTTGCGTATTAAACTATCACTAATTGTTAATGGTGCTAATGTTCATTATTCCTTTTTTTTCTGTGCTTGATAGTGTGTTACGAATTTACTAATAAAAATTCCAACTACAAGCTTTCTTCCTTGTTAGAATTAAAAAATAATTCCCTAATTTGTACATATTTACCAAAATATTGCATGGAAATACTCGAAAGAATGTATAGACATTTGTATCTAAGTGTTGAAGCATTATAAGAAATCACTACCGATGTCTTACGAGTATATTGCTTTACAAAGAAATTTATTTTTATTATGATGGTATCCATGCTTGATCATGTAATAGCGTGATTTGAAGACCCAACGGGATAGCCGCTTGTGAAAACACGCAGCACAAAAGAAATTCACGCAGTGGTAGACTTCCAAACGCATCGCTTCCAGCCGTAACCATCATTCACTCACACCTCATTCATCATTGGGATTCGGTGCTCATAAAAAAAATCGCCATAACGTATTGCCGTATTGCATTATGCATGCCCTTAGAGGATGACGAAGTCCATTCCGTCACCATAACTCTTTTAGCGATCTGCTTCCAATGACGTTTTCTTTCGCATTGATAACTTATGCTTTCGCCGTAAGTTACTTCACTGGAATTAGAAGTCGCGGACACGTCAATGGAAAGACAAGACAGTAAAAGGCGGCGTTATTTTAGAGGATCGGCAGTTCAAATGTGAACACCCAAACATGATTAAGGTATGCGTTCAACATGTCGGGGTCAACGTCCGTAGATGTGCTGTATACTCTCTTCTGGTCGCTGATGTGATACTCTCCGTCAACATTCCAGTATTCTGTTGTAGTACATGTTCGGTTGTCAATGACGTTTATTTTCGAACGTGGTGTTAGTTACCATGCTCACATTTTCACCAGCGATCACTTTGGCTTATGTACCTCATTCAGACACAATACTTTTTGTTGTAATGACTCAAAATTACTGTACTAGTTTATGTAAGACTTTACAAGGTGATTGTTTACAATACTTGCTATATTTTCAGTGGATGTGTTTGCCGAAGTTTTATTAATCGAAGCACGTAACTTTTGTTTACCATGTTTCATTAGTTTAAAAAGTTAGTCTGTTTCAATGTAGGTGTGTTAGACTTCCAAAAAGTTACGTAACTTTTAAAGTTGATTGTAAGTTTTATTTCCCGTCCGATCCTACTCTTCCCTTACTTTTATGCTACATCTGATTTTACTTATTTATACGTATAATCCCTTTTTTCACTCTTATCCGAGGCTTATCCTGTCCATATGGCCCTAGGGTAATATCTAGAATAGAATATAGAATCTTACTCTATGACATGACTCGGTTTGCTTATTCCATGATATGACTCAGAATTGTTCGCATTTTTCTTTGGAAATTTCTTCCATGCATAAGGAATGCATATGCAGAATCTTTAGCCGTCCTGAATGTAGTCGACGAGCATTCGCAGAGAGGAATCGAAGCAGGTGCAGCAGCAGGCCGGTGGCTCCCGTATCGCTTGGCAAACGCTGATTGGCTCCACACGTGCACACGCGATACGTGTAGAGAGTTGAAATCTGCCCGTTTCCCCACGTACACGCATAAACGTATTCGGTGTTTGTGACCGTTGCCTGTACTTCACACGCAGTTATTTTTTTCGCGTTTCGCCTTAAGGTATCACGTCAATTGTGTCTGTCTTCGACTCTCCCCCGAATTGCCCTGGCTAGAGCTCGACCGCTTAGAAATGATTCAGCGCGAAAATTCCTTCCCTTTCCCCCCCTCTCCGTCCTCGGTTACCCCCTTCCCTCCCCTGCCGTGCCTCCTCTGCCAGCGTCACGTCATCGTAGTTGACGTGACGCTGACGCTCTTGACATTTCGGTGCTCTCTCGGTAATTGTACGCCGGTGTGCGGAAAACTGGCAACACTGATTGCCTCTCTTCCAGTGTGCGTTGAGTGAGAGAGTAAAGAAGGGGGGGTGAGCCGGGAGGGGTGGTAGGGGGTCATAGCCCCGCCCACCGTTCACCGGGAAGGACCATATCTACGCGGTCGGTCGAATACTAGCACGGATC
>WURS02052786.1:0-10914 GCA_011762765.2 Rhinocypha anisoptera | reverse complement strand
TCTCTGTGCCGGGCGTCTAAAATTTGAACCTCCGAACTCAAATATGGCACATTCGGCCGAGTTTCAGGAGTAGGTGCCCCCCTCCTCCCCTGTGTCCCTCGGTGGGGGAAGCGGGAACGGTAGCAAGGTCGATCGTACGCGCCCTTGCCATGTTGCACCTGGCTCCCGCAGGTGAAAAAGAAGTGGAGGAGAAAGGAAGAGAAGACAATGGTGGTGAAAGCACTGCCACTCTGGATGGATGGGAACTGCCCTTAATGATAATTGCATAACGAGCTCATTAAGTCAGGCGACCATGTGGACTTGGCATAATACCTGGAGGGAAGTAATTAATGGCGTGAATCATATAAAACCAACAGGCCGGCTGATTGAACGTTAATTTTCACAAAGACGGAAATCCCCATTTGAACTATCATGTGTGGAATTTTTCTTCCGGAACGAGTTGTATTTAATGCGAATTTAAGCGCTTTTGTTTAAAGTAGTCTCTTGTGAGTTATTGAGTTCACATAATCAACTGCCAGTTTCAAATGGCAGGGAACCATTTTTCGGTGTGAATTATTTTATTTTTGTCATATCCGCAAGAAGAGAGTTATATGACCTCTGTCTGTCATTCATCTTGGCTCCTTGAAATTGTTCACCTTGGAGAACACGATATTAAAAACTTCGGTGATTCATTCTCCAGATATTTTTAATGAATAAAAAAAAATTAACTTCGTATATGTTTATAATTGCTCAAATATTAATGAGCCGAGAAAAAGACTGAAAATTGTACTTTCGATCTTATGAACACCGGAAATTAACTATACATTCAACATTGAATGCTTTATTATTTATTACTTCTTTTATTTGCTATTATCATCAATGGAGGGATCTTGAAATTGTATGTTACATTATCCCACCGTTTCCAATGTATTAAATGAAGAATTTTCACTTTTCCGTGGTGTTTTCCGTTGTCATTCCCTGTTAAGATTACGGTAATTTTTTTAATGAATATTTCCTTGGCAAAGAAATAACTGAAAACTACACAAAGAGCCTCATAGGTATACCCAAAAAACATTTGGCTCTGATTTGACCTTAACCCACTTTGAAATTATTCTAAAAAACTGTCAGTGAGCAATGAGAAGCCCTTGGAAGCATACAGTAAGTTTTTCAAGTTCAAGTGGGTGTTCACTGTTGTACAGACGACCCAGGAAAATGGGTAATGTGCCAGTTACCATCCGCGGCTAATACCAGACCATACTTTCACCCGAAATACCGGATTTCTTTCCATAGGAGACTGCTATATGGTTAAAGATTTACTGTAATTATGATATTTTCTCAAGCTAGAATATTAACTGTATTCAAATTTGTAATAAAACTTCCAACTCCCCTATGAAGTGAAATTTCCTAAAATTATTATGAATTTGAAATAAATTCTCTAATAAATAGATTCTCTTAATTGATTGAGTTTTTCTTCATTACCAATCGAGATTATTTATGATATTTTAAAAGGATGCAATAAGTCACAACAATATTGAATTACAGAAGGGAATTTAATTTATATTATTAATTATTGACGTGGGACATAAAGTAGGTAGATAGACTGTAGAGACGTTTTATAATTCTTTTAGCGTTATTTAGTTTATTTTAATTAGTATTTAAAGATTTACTAGAATTTTGCACCTATATGGACAATCAGAAATTTAATCTCCAAACTCATTTTAAATCCTTACTTAATTACTTATTCCTTTTCATGATTTAAAACAGTGGTTCACAAAGTGGGCGCTACTGCCCCCTTGGGGGCGGTGTTTTGGTCCAGGGTGGGTGAAAAGAAACAAGGAAGTTACGATCGGGGGGCGTTTGTGAATAGGTTTACGGAATTAAAGGGGGGCAGTGGCTCGAAAAAGTTTGGGAAACACTGATTTAAAACTTTTTAAATACAGTTACTTTAAACTTTTTAGGAGATGCAACTCCCTTTGAAACCTCCCCTTGTTCCTCTTCTATGGAAAATAGGTATATTGGCAACTATAATATAAAAATCGGACCTCCTGATTGATTCCCTAAAAATGTTTGGGGTCAGAGGCAGGAAAGTGCGGTGGGGAGGGAGTTTGGCAAATCATGCCTTTTAGCTTCCCTCTGCGGGTCGTCATCATGAAAAATGGGACCACCATCCGCTGAGTGATTCCGCACCTCTCCTTCGTCAATTTTTCGACGCTCGGAATTTTTATGGCGCCCTTCGAGTTGCAAATTGGCCAAATCTCTCAAACGCGCCCCGATTAACGTTTGAATGCAATTTAAAGCGAGAGGCGGCGAAGTATTTGGGTTGAGTGGCATAAATTTGACGGACAATGAAATTTCAACATAACGACCGCTCTCAGCAGGGCGAGTGGACGGAGAGGACAGGATGGATGCCACAGGAGGGGAGGGGGGGCTATCCATCACTTCACGTCTTTGGACCCGCACACAAACACCGAGCACGCCATCATTCAAACGACCTTTTGGCACCAAAATCCATCGACGTCGTGGTTCAAGCAACTGTACCTCCCCCCCGCATTAACGCCGGAGCTGACGGCGCTACTCGGCAGTGTGGGATACGTAAGCAAAGAGTCTTCTGTGAATGTTTTTCCCGCCACAACTCGGAAAACCTCGTGTTAAGCCGTCAAACGCCCTCCTTAGCCGAGCAAATTTTATACGCAGGCATATATATCATACAGGGCGCTACACGTTTGCCTCCAGACGGCTGAATGTAAAATCGCTTTGGCAATTTCGACCCTTCCCCCTTTTTAAGCAAGAGGCAGTCTGCGGAAGGCAGCGTGGCATTCGAGTGACCCATCAGACCATGAGGAGGAGGAGGAAAAATGTGGTCGAGTAACACATCTCCGCTCTCTACTTCTTCATCAATAGAAGGGGGTATCATTCACCTGGAAGATATTAACGTCCATGGCGCCACTACTGCTCAATGGATTACGCCCGAAAATGACAGTGTAGCACAGAAAATATAAATATAGATCATAGCGGAGGGGCTATTGTAGATGTGCGCTTACAGCATGATGTACGAAAGAATATATTTCCGAGTTGCAACGTACTTTTGCTTGCGTCCTCTGTGATACGTTATTTTAATTCAATGGTTTTCATCTGTCGGTTGATGAGAGTCCCCTATGGGAACAGTGGAGATTGTGGACCTAATTAATTATAGTTGTGATTTATAATTAAAGTCGTACCTTCTTTATTTTAATTTAGCTTTTAATATTTCATTTCCAAAAAAAACATTGTATTTCGGTAAAACCTGAATATTCAGGTGTAATTTCGTGGAATGGTAACGTATTAAATAAAATAAATAAAACAAACATTTCCAGTACAAAAGCACATATAATGTCGACTTAGATTCAATCAGATCAGGCGGGATATTGTGGTAAATCGTCTTTTGCAATTATAGTCGTAATCACTATCATTATTAAAATTGTGTTTTATTTTTTCATTCTAGTATGGTCCCTCGACATTAAAAAATAACCTTCCGTGAATTTATTTCTTAAAGGTTATTTAGCATAGTCAACTTATAAAGGCCAAAGAGGCAATTTTAAAAGATAAATCAAAATGCATAAAAAAATGTTTTTTTGGTGTGTCGGAAAACTTACGCTTAAACTATTTCATGTGAATGGATGGCGACAGAAAGTCGTTAGAAAATTAAAGGTTGATTGACGGCCAGGTTAGGCTGGTGGAAACGGTCGTGGGTTCGTGGGAAATGGCTTTTATGTTTGTTCAGTGTGGCTTCCCTCGATTTGATTATGGGGAAAATGGACGCAATCGTCGATTCAACCTATAAAAAAGCTATCTATTGGGTGCAGTAAATTCGAGAGAAAAAGCAAAGTTCACAATGCCACAGGTATTAAAACATGATTTAGCATTATTTAAAGTGTTTCACGAAGTTCGTTTAATCATGTGACCTTAAATCATATTACCTTATTCATGTAATAATAAACAACGCCAATAAATTTTCATTTTTCTGCGAAGGAAGACAAAATCTACTGGAAAGGTGAAGTAGCTAGCCAATGAAATGGGGAGATTCTTTTTTCCACGTTGGAGGAAAATTCTCTTTGCAGCAAAGAAGTCGCCGTACTTCAATGGTACAAACATTTCAAAAATGGATTGGTATCTCTTGTCTTTGAACAGCATCGAGTGGATGGTTGTACGAATTCAAGGTTCTATGAATTTCTTATTTGAATTGAGAACGAGTGGTCCACTAAGAGTGACCCACTCTTTAAAGGCCATTTGCACACGAAAGAGCAAGGGAAATTCTCACGGGAGGAATTTGGAGCACCTGATTCTTAAACCCTAGACTAGTTGCAGCAGTTAAGGGATTTCTCTTCACTGGTATTGCCCTCTTCCAATCTTTTATCGTGATAAGTATTCAATTATGCGTTTCTTTGACTTGATTACATCGGTCACTCATCTTCCTTTCTGCCTAACAAGGATGAACGGATTGGAGGTAGTGTGAAGAATCATTATCAATACATCAATTAGCCGGACCTAAGTACTAAATTTGTAGATCAAATATCAACAAATTTTAATTAAATAAAATATATATTACAGAATGAAGGTTTTAGAGATTCAAAGATTTCCTTTCCTTGTAAAACCCTTTATAAAATGGAAATATCGTTGCACTTCAGTTTTGGGTCTGAAAATATATTTTAAATTTAAAAATTAATTATCAAATACCTTAAACAAAGTTTAATATTGCTAGCTTTATGCAAATGGCTGACACTTAATATTTTTGTGCATGTATTACTTTAGTCTCTGCGCAAATGTTTGTCATAATTTCTAACAAATTAGCCGAAAGCAGTTCATATTTTCCTTTACAGATTTTTCCACAGTTTTTCAGAGATAAGGTTCCTATGATGTGGGAGAAAAAGTAATATTAAAATAAATTTATAGGCCTCATGGGCTGTACTGCCGGAAAAAAATCCGATGAGTAAACTAAATACAATGATATACTACCCTATTATTTTTCGATTGTAAAAAGAGCATTTCGGTGACAAACAAAGTGAATGTATACCCAAAATGTCAATCAACGACCCTAATTACCAATTTAATATTCATCATGGATACATGTGATGTAAATGAGAAGGAATTCATTGTAAAGAAATTCATCTGTGGAGAAATTCTTTGTTTCCCACTCTGTGTGGTACACTAAAATCCGATTTGGAAAATAAGATACCAGTGGAACAAATGGGATCAATGGAAATGACACAAAAAAAGAATTTGAATCGGACCGCTGAACAAAGGGAGGAGAAAGGGAATTCTGGCTGCTCGGCGTCTCCGATCCGGTCTGACAGAGCGAATCGGAACCCGAGAGATATCCGTAACACTCACTTGTCCGACGCCGGGGTTTGATTCCTTCTCTCATTTCGTTGACCTGATAATTCACTCTAAAGGATCCCAGTGCATGGTTTTCCGAAGATGTATTTGTTATCTAGATCACTGTGGGAAGCCCTCGTTGAAATGACCTGAATTGATAAGGAAAAATATTTGTTCAGACGGAATCATAATTGTGCAAATTGTCATGACTGGCGATAACAAAGGTTTAATTGAGAATATCAGGAACGCAGATTTAAAGGGAACAATTTTAAAGTCGGCATCCAAATAACCACAGAAAATTAAATTATATTAGCTAAATACGATCTCTGATAACTAATAACGTCAATAAAAATATAAAAATAGTGGTTAATCATATTTAACCCTTTACAAGGAAATATGTTTTTTAAACCAATGGCGATTAAAAGATCAATATTTACGAAAAACTTTAAATTAAATGTGGAAATGTAGGCGTATGTATGCTCTCTTTTTCTCTCTCTGAATAATAAATAATTATTTGTCGGTGAGTGCAACCAATGGAAATAATCTGAATTGTAATAATAAAATAGCCATAAGGAAATTATAGCTATATGATTAAATATTTCTAGTAGGTATAAAATCCTGTGAAATTGATACTTAACTGTTCTTCACAAGATCTGTTTTAAGATCTTCCTGGGTAATAAAATTAGATTTAAGAAAATATATTTCATTATAGAAATTTACAATTGCGGCAAAATTTACAAAAAAGTCCCGAAACGAGAAAACATTCAGATCAGGGAAATCGCTGGAATTCATATTAAAACATTCATGAAATCTTTCCTTTAACCGAACTTATAACATATTTTATAACCTGAAGGAGTTGGTTTTAAAAGTTTACTGCACCCAGGAGGATGAAAATGAGAAAACCTTCCTGAATTGCGTGATTATTTAACTGTTGTAAATAGTAAAAGTAAGAAATAACTATATATACCGAGCACCGAGAATGTCTTTGGTCCAATTACATACGCTCACTTTGACATGCATAGTGAAGGGACGAAATCAATTTAGTCTTAATTCTGAGAATTGCATAGACCGGTATAGAAAATCGTTTTACCAAATCCATCCTCTCTCCAACGTGCCTTCAGGCATGATGTAGTACATTCTCCTCACGTCAGTCCAATTAATAACTTCCTCCTCTGCACGCTTGGCGGGATATGTATTAAAAAAGTTCATTTACGTCCCACGAGAGAACGTAACTTACCTCTGAAGAGTTTATAATTTTCTTAATTTCAATTCTTTCCAGAACATTTATTATTATATATTTCCGAGGACTTTCTCAGGGTGAGCACAATTCTTTCTTTTTTTCCAACACCACTCGCGCCACCAAAAGTGCAACCTTTGACTCACTCCAGGGTCCCGAAAGATAGCTAGAATCACACGAGGGATCCTCGAAAATTGTCCCTAGATTGGCTTGTCACCTCTTTCGTATTCTAACGTCGCCACCCGCCCCCGACGACCCGCCAGCTGTGACTTCCATTCCCGCCACCAATCACTGTCGTGAGGACAACCAATATTAAGGTGGCGTGCTGCGGAGGCTAGCATCCAAAGGAGAGGCGAAAGAGGACGGATGAGGCTGACGTGGGAAAAATTATAGTGCCGCCACTACTCCATTTTATGACTCTAAGCATATTTTTATTACCCTTCTTCTCGGCCACATTTGTACGTGATGTTTCATGACCACTTTCTCCCTTATCTGGTGAAATGACTCGGTGCTTTCGACGAAAGGAAGACGATTACGTTGGCGAAGGAAAAAAAAACATACGCGATATATGCACGAAAAGGATATGGATCTATTCTGTCGAAGAAAGAAATTTTATATTTTCTAGTTGTATTTTGTTTGAGTTTACGAGTGGCCTGACTTAAATATTCACTATTCAATTCGATTTAAACTTTATTGAAAGAAAGTCCATATCGTATTTTGATAAACATTCAAAATTGGGATAAAGATTTTTTTAAAACTCCGATTTATACGCAATTTTTTCCATTCCTTTTCCTGCTGATTTATTTATAATTCCAAGAATAGTATATAACTATAACGTATTTTTAGATTCAAAATTGGAATCTGGATTCTGTTAATTGCACACTCGTGGTTGGGAAATCATGAATTGTTATGGGAATCTTTGAAAATTCATTGCCTGAAATGCATGAGAAAAATAATTGAAAACTGGGGTGGCAGCGTTCCGCCTATTTTATTTTTATTTCATGGTATGATTACATTCCACAAAGAGAGATGTGGGTGGTTAAGACGATTAATTATAATAACCAAGAACGTACTTTAAATTAACACACGTGACTAAAACTTCAAAGGAGGAATGGATTCTGCGAAAGTGTCAACTGTCCCCGGTGGCATAAATGATTTAGCTGTCGAGGCGAATCTTTAATTTAAGGCATAATTTAAAAGTCCTTCTCATTAGAAAGAGCACAAAAATATTCAATGGATATTTTGCATGACGATTCGAAGAAAATGAAAGAAATGAAGGCCTCGTTAATATTTTATTTTATATATTTTAGATATTTCGCTATATCGTATCAAGATGACAACTATTTATGAAACGAACTGTTTAGAAAATACAGATTTGTGTTCCCGCCTAGATAGTAAAAGTGAAATACGAGTACCATCTCCGGCTAAATATTTCGCAGATGTGTCTTGAAAGTGTGCTCGGGATGTACGAATGTGCAATCGAAGAACAATCGCGTAGTCAGAGGGTCCTAAAAAAGTAATCACTACTCACCTATGGCCACTTGATTACTCATAGACAACGTCTTTGTTGGAGGCGAATGAAGAATTTCACCAACTTTAAAATGGTTCCAATTATTGGGAATTTTCCTCGCCGGCCGTGCTAGAAGAGTGGGTAGCGGCCTCTTCGTCGGCTGACTTAAACGTTCGCTGGTTCAAATCCCGCTCAGAGTGTGGATGTTGTGTTTGTATAGAATTATTTTCCTGAACTGTTAGCTTCAGCAAGGACATTCAGCCGTAAAAATAGATGCCTAAATTAACCAATAAACAAAACTACCTGAAATTTATATAAGGTGTGTACCTTGGCCATTTGATAGTTCGGAAGTCTTCTTCGCAACTCCTTTGGAACCCGGCAACGCTGCTAACATGCGCAACCATACGCCCTTCCAGCTGGTCCTTTGTGTAAAAATCCTGACCCCGAACCTAATTTCGCCCAACCACATTCTATTTCCGCCCATTTGGGAGAGAATAGGCAGATTTTTCACTGCATCACGGATAGCTGAATTTTTTTATTTTGTTTCTCCCATTAACGAATTTTTATTCTTCTACTGACCCAATTATTCCACAGGTCAAATTTAATATCCTTGGACGTATGCGTGCGGGATTTTTCCTGATAATTGCTTCTTGACACATGGTTGTAAAATTTATTACTAATGATTAGAAGGGGCAGACCTCCCGGACGGGGCCAATTGTTTATGGACGGTCTGAGTGAGGCTAGTACGCACAGGCTTCCATACGTAACTCAGATCACGGCTAGCGTGTGTTTTATTTTTTTCTTCCGCTGAATTCGCTTAACGAACGTTGCCTGTCCAGGAGAACAATTGGTGGCCCTCGTCTCGTGATGTAGGTCACGTGAGTGAATTTAGCGATAACAGCGAAACCATTATTTCATTTGCCGAGAAAATTTCGCATTTTAGCAATTGTTGCGGCCGCATTAAATATTCCATTGTCTCGATTAGTGTCTGCATAAAAGTTATAGCAGACAGTGTTGCTCCAAGGGGAAGTTAATTTCCGAGACCCATTGAACCATTATGCCATGATACGAGTATTCTTCCCACTTAATCAATATCAGGAACAAAACCTTGACGTCGGATCTACAGGCTTTACAGTTCAAGATTAAACCTACCATTAAGTTCCTGCTGCGAATCCATTGTACACCATTTATTCGTAGGACATTAAACTACTAATGGTGCACTGGTTACCCTTGACCCAACTCTGAAGCGCAATTATTGGGTCCGAAAGTTTGGTGACGGTCCTTTAAAAAGGGATTATTTTAAAATGTTGAAAACCCACTTGGTCCATCAATATTAAGCAAAGTAAAATTAGTCAGGCAATCGCGAGAAATTTAAATGAGAATTACGTTTAGTTTAACTCTCATAGAAATCTATTCAGGAATTCCATTAAAAGAGCTAAATCGTAAATTGCGGAGAAATACAAAAAAAATATTTTTTTTGGAAATTACACAGCGTACTGAAACTTTTTCAATCGTCTGAACCAGCCACATCTCTTTGTGGATTGAATCCATGCAATGAAAACAAAAAATGTTTTGCGGAATACTGCCCCCCCCAGAATTATTTTAGGCATTTGTTTTCTTTTGAAAATAGAGGCAATGGTTTTTCCAAAGCTTCCAACATTCATTTACTAAATTCATGATCCGTATTTGAATTGTAGAAAATACGAGATATTACTAGATAAATCATGGACAATTACTCCTAAAAATAAATTCATGAACAAAGCAGCAAGAGATGGAAAATGAATGGAAACAACTGCTGATACTAACAATTTTTAACAAAGATATGTTTTTCATCCAAGTATTCAAGAGAATATTAATGAATTCTTACGAATAACTGTGAATGTATTAATAATAATGACCTTAATAGAGAAAAAAGCTGTCGGTTTCATAGGAGAATTTCTAATATCTCACTACCGGTTACGCCAAATAGTTGACATAAAAAGGTTCACCTCGTTAGGTCCACTGTTTCACAAAATCTGTCGTGATATCTTAAAAATTCTCCTGTGAAATCGGCAGAGAATTTTTCCTTTATTCATAGTATGGATTCACCAATTTGAGCCAAAATCGATTGAATTCATTAATAACTTGATTGAGCTCCAATACTTACACAGCATTCTCTTTTACATAAAGTAACTATAATAAAACAAGCCATCCCATAAAGGGAATAGAACCCATGACCTTTGGGATAGCAGTTTAATAACGACAACTAATATAGTATGTAGTAGTTATAATATTATTTATATGATGTGCCGACAACTATGGTCAATTACTACCTCTCGCATCACCGGAAAACAATTCGAGCAAATCCAACCCCTAGATGGGATTCGAACACCCGACCTTAGTTCACTCAGACGAGAGTTCTACCCACCAGACTAACCCTGACGGATGGAAAACAATCCCGGTCACATGAATATCCGGCCGAAGGTGGAAAAATCTGTACTTAGCAGAGGCCTTTCCTTCTCCCCTACACCTAAATTGAATCATGTCAACATCCTAACAAATGTTTAACATTTTTGCCGAAATCTTCGTTAGAGAGCGTTTTGGATTTCCCACGCCCCTTCTGATAACCCTCCTTCAAATCCCGCCCTTGCCAAACTCAATCCCCCCTCCAACCAAGAACCCAAAACTCTTCCTCAAAATCACCCAGCGGAAATTTACATTCGCCTTCTCCTCCAAAAAGTATCCCATCCCTCTTTTATGAACTCATTACATCCTGATAGGAACCTCTCCTCAAGTGAATTCCAAGCCCTCAAAAACCTCCGTTGCAACCCCGATATTATAATTACCTCTGCCGATA
>WURS02052776.1:0-10914 GCA_011762765.2 Rhinocypha anisoptera | reverse complement strand
GCACTGCAACACCCACCACCCACCACACACCCGCCGCCCTGCGGGCCTGCGCGCGGGGGGTGGGGGGGGGGGGGGGGGGGGGGGGGGGGGGGGGGGGGGGGGGGAGGTGAAAGAAGATCCCCCGACGTGTGTGCAACTCGAGAGTCGATGTATTTTCGGAGCCACGAGCGTCCAGAGTTGGCCAAAACAGGTTTTAAAAATCTATAAGCCAAAATAAGATTTTTAAGAGATTAAAAATCCAAATATAATTTGTAGGTAATTAAAAGACCTTTAATTTGAGCCGTACTTGGTTCATTTCGATTTGGTTTTTGGCGATTTGGTCATTGGAAAATTAACGAAAAAAGTGAATTATTTAAAAGTAATTTACTTCTCACGAAAGAAATTCCTAAACAATCAAGAGTTTGTAACAGGGAGTGAAGTATCGGGCGTGATGTGGTGGAATTTCATCAATGTGAATTTAAAGACGTGCAACACGAGAGTTTGTAAAATTCAATTTTGTTACTTTGTTTCCGAGGTATGTTTCTTTATTTATTCCATCACGATAGATGTTGAAAGCCAGAACTATTGCGTTTCTTAACTTTCGAGTCAATTCATAATGGATTCCCTTCTGAGAGAATCACATTAACTTCCTATTTATTTCTTTAAAAAATGGGTACTTTTTATTTATAAACAATAGGAGCCACAGCATTGCTCGTTCTTTGTAGAAGTTTCTAACTTAGATTCGTCGAAACTTAGCTTTAAAACAAAAATTTAAAAAAATAGTGTCACGTAAAAAAAATTAAGCTCCAGCTGAAGTCGAGCAAAGAGTGATTTTTCAGGGTAGCATATCTCCCTGGAAAACAAGAGTGCGGCACAGAGAAAGAAACCTAAACCGCCAAATGTGGGAATTTCCACACGCCGTCGACATCAGTGACAGGTGAACACTCTTGTCCACGCCCAACTAACCAACCTCCCGGTTCATTATTGTGGTGCCAGTGTAATTGAAGAAGACAATATTTTAATTGAATAGACAATACATACGACGATATTATTTCTGAATAGGATTAGCTTTTCATTACTAATCTATATATCCCAATTACTCGTTCGTTTAGGTTTACACCATATGAAAGATGTCACGTAAATACTTCTAGTGCAAACGTGTTATAAAAATACATTAACACCCTCGCTGAAGGTCGGGAATAGAAAAAGGGATGGGGTTCTCCCACTCTCGAATCCCAAATGCTTCCCCATAAACGGAATGAAATCCAAATACTTGTCATTGGCCTCACCCCGGAATTCGTTATTCGTCGGAAGTACCTAGTTTGTAGCTGTTCTATTTTAATTTACTTGTTCTTCTTTGATTTTAATCCCTCGGTCCCTCTATTTTAATTCATATAAACACGAAGAAAGGTTTGATTATCTCGAGGGAAATACAGATAGAAGCTTGAACTGGAAAAAGTCAACTTTCATTCCTTGCTTTCCAGGATTTTTTTTTGTCTTGGTTTATCGGTGTTTTGCACAGTATGTGAACGCTTTATTTTGGTAGCAGCACATCACTTATTAGTCACAGTTGTCTTCATTATTATTCTATAATACATGAGAGTATACCCGTTAGGTGGCGTCGAGGATAATAGACAACAGAAATAGAGAGCCTGCATTGCAGTGAATATGATATAAGACTGAGGTTTTCACTTTTTTTGACCCATCCCCCCTTTTAAAAAAAAATAACACTCATCTCCCTAAAATGCTACCTCATTGTATATTGTTATTATTCAATCCGCCCAACTACTCCTGGGGCGCCCGTTTAGGGTTCACCGCGGGTAAAACGATTTTACAACAGAATTTTTAAAACCGGCCAACTGGCGACGTCGATCTGGAAACAATTTTACTCTCCGCTGGCCTCCGTTGGTTTGAATGATATATCGTCGAGAGGAACAATAGCAGTATGTTGGTCAACATATGCAGCAGTATAAATGTCCTCGTCAACGATTCAGTAGAGCCGAGGAAGACATGCCGCCGGAGGGTAGGAATGGGTAGGAGGGGAGCCGAGGGGTGGCTCCCAAGATTCGGATACACTGGCCATTGTCACGAATTACCTATCTCGAAAAAAAAAGAACGGCTGCTTGAATCTCAATGGAGGTTTTTCAAAGGCGTGGACCCCACTCACTACGATCTCAATTTCTGTCATCGGCTTAAGGTGATTATGGCAACTAATTATCTTCACAATCAAAAGTTTACTAAATTCCAAGTTTCTTAACAATAATGACTGATGAAAAATGAACTATCTTCGAAATGTTTCTTCTGAAGCCCAAGAGTATTTCAAGATAGCATCTAAAATAGTCTTTAACTGGAAGTCTGATTTTGCTTCCTGTCCGATGACATTCAACAAATTACTGGCGGGACAAATATCGCATTTGAAAGATCCTTGAATTTTCTCGCCGAGTAGATCCTTCAAGATATTAAGTTATTCGTAGCTGCCAGTTTATTTTCAAAGTGTTAAAGGTCCATCCTTTTGTTTAGCAGTCGGTTTGTAGTTACGATGGTAACTTAGCTGAATTACTTAAGATGCTTCGACTGCTGTGCGAACTAGCACGATCGCCCACGAAGCTTACGAGATCTTACAATAACTACATTAATACAGCTTGGCGAAATGTGTACGAGGTACAAAAATACAGAATTCTCATGAAAAGTACAAGCATCCTTCTATCAACGATTCGTCCTCTAAATCAAGTGGCGTAGCAATATTAAGTCACAATCGTACTTGAATAAGTCGGAATCACAAAATAATTCGCCATAAATGTTAGATAGCAAGAAATTACTGACAAATGCGTAGTTGTCTCATGACGAGAGCTCAAACTTTTATTCCGTAAAATTCAATATGCAGGGTATATGAGAGTATTTAATGTCGACGGCAACGTTTAACTATTTTCGTAATCCTGTAGACAAACTTCGGTATTGGCAGGTGATTTGAAGGAAGAATCTAAAATGGCCATAAACTCGGAGCAGGGATCCAGTGCAAGAGAGAAATCGAATGAAACGAGCCGGCGATGACGAAAAAGTCACTCGTCCGACTGCAGGCGAGGACATGGAGAAAACGACCTTGGTACTCGGTCTTGTTCATTTGGTACTCGGAAGCGCACCGGTCCAAGCTTCAATTGAATGGCCGAAACGTCCTGGTAACATGATACAAATTAATTAGCGAAACATTCTCAATTCGTCGCAATCAATAAAATATTAATTTAATTAGAATACAAGAACTTCACTTCACGATTATCGCTCCGACGAGCCAACCCGTTGGATTCACACAGCCGGGGATTCGGGGACACGTCACAGGAGGCTGCGGCCGCCGGAGCATTCTCTCGAGCGGCCACCGAGAACGGAGGTCCACGAAAGAATACCGGGGCGTCCCGTGCAGTCGAGAGAACCCGTGCGACCCTCACCACCGATTTTCGCTCTCCCAGATGACTCGCAAGTGAACCTGCGAACCCACGGAGAGGGGGTCGGCCAAAACTCCGCCACGGCCGCAGTCCTCCTCCTCCTCGCCGCCGGCCACCGAGCAGCAAGAGGAGAAGGCCGCCGAGAGGCACATCGGGCACTCGATTCGGACACCCCCCACTCCGCGCGCGACCCCTACAGAAACACGCGGCAGAGGAGGCCCTCGGCCCGGGAACGACGGTCTGGCGGCAGCGGGTGGCTCACGAGCAGGCGAGCCTCGGCACGACGTGCGACAAGTTTCCCTCACCACCGGCCACGCCCCCCTCCGTCTCCATATCTACACACACATCCTGCCCAGAAGTCAGGAAGCAGGAAAGGCTGGGGAAGGAAGGAAGGAAGGAAGGAAGGAAGGAAGGAAGCGACGGACCAAGGTGGCTGCGGCGGCGGAGCTGTGGTGGGTACTGGGGTGAAGGGGAAGCGGACGACACCAAGATATGCAGAAACATTCGACGACTCCGACGACACAAGTTAGGCGTACGACTCGGTTACCTTCAATCGATTACATTTACTCCTTTCGGCGAATGACCAATCAAGAAGTGTTCCAAAGACCCATCGCACAATTTCTGATGAGAACGTGCTTACAATATGAGGGAACCTAATACGACAGATATCGAGGCATGACTTGATGACCGACCACCGAATCGGAAGGGACCCTAGGATGGAAGAGCCCCAGAGATGGGCCAAGGGCATAGGAATGGCAGGTGACACGGGAGAGTTTGGAGAGCAACGACCGATAAATCAATATTCGGGCTGATGAGGGTCGCAAATTATTACATCTGACTGAATTACTTTGTGGTGGAAAAACATGGCCTTTAAGAATCCTTACGCAAATCCAACATTACTTCACGATTCCATCGCACCTATCGCCTCAATTCGACTAAAATGACTAGTTCGATGCAGACCTCCAATCCCGCATGTCGAACCTATGGCATCGTTCTCTGTACCACTGTGCTAATAATCCTTCATCTTTGGAGTATTGTCAATCACAGATCCACTCTAAAATCCAAGGATGCCATAATATGGATGTTCCATGTGTACTAACCGGGACAGGTGACCATTGTGTCAATTAACCAGCTTTCTAAGATTGATAATAAACACAAAGTATAAATGCATCACAACACACGAAACTCGGCACACAATGTGGCAGCACTTTATTAACCACCACCAGGCCAACATGCCTATGCTCGGATGCGTATCTCCTCTGCTTCGCAAAATCGACATTGTGAAATTGAATAAGTCCTGGAGGGTTTCGCGGTGTAATAGATTCTCTCTCGTCGACTATGTACATAAAAGTATAGTTGGTATAAAAATTTTAAACTTTTGGAATTATCTGACATTGTACGTGGGGATAATTTCATCTAAGAGCCAAGGTGGACAAAATACAGTGAGCCGAACGTTTCTTTAGCTGTGGCACCTTCGGTTATCCTTAAGTTTTATCTGTAAAGGGCGGATGTAGCTGGAGGTGAATAGAAACCTGGATTTCGTGGTTGTGGAGTCAACAGACGAACTTGCTAGTAGGGTGGCAATGTCAGATCGTCTGACAAGCTGTCTTTACATTCATTTGCATTGCGGATATTATTCGTCCCTCTCCAGCGCTTGTAATATGAATTGCTCCTGGCCAGCTTAATATAGAACATAGTTCGTAATAAGGTCGCAGGACTTATTAGTCCAGTTAATGGGTGAATTTCAGGACAAATCTTTAACCGGATGGGAGGAGTTTACAGTTATAGGCAGTGATAAATTGAGCATGCATATACTTTTAAAGGTCAAAAAAGTGTGCCGTAACAAATGATGGCGGGCCAAGGTTGGTGAAAACATGTTAAAATTTGGATACTTTTTGGCATTTTAATATCCACTAACCTCACCATTGAAGTTTTTGGTGAGAAACTGCTAACGGCATTTTTGCCCGTCACTTTTCAATTTGACTGGCCTATAAATAAGATATTTATTTTTCCGCGCTCCGCCAGTATGAACTTGCGTATTCAATTGTTGACTCAGTGCGGCAGTCCGCTAGCTGCTAAATCCCACCACTACTTCATCCGTGTCGCCCGAGTATACCAATGAATTTATACGATATTTTTAGTAATAAAGACCATTTTTTAATTTTTAAATATGCATTTAAAAATATAAGTACGTGACTATTGAATGTCTTAAAAATCATTTCTAAATTGTTATAAACAATTTACCTGTCATTAAAAATAAAAAATTGATAACTCGAATCCTATTAGTCGTGGGACATTCTCCTTTTTTAAAAAATCTTTGTATTGAATCCATCTTGAAATAATAGTCTTCAGTTAAAAACTCTTACAGTAAATACGGGGCGCTGCAGCTCTAATTGTTTATAAAGAAAAAGGTACCCCTTTTTTAAAGCAATAAACCATGGGTTAAATATTAATTTATTGGTTTTTGTGAAAATATTTTTTAAAAAGTTTTAAAGAAGAGAATAAAGCTTTAAAAGAGTAGTAATGTTCAAGCAAAAAGTTAAGGAGCAATAAACATTATGGGATAAACAAATTCAAGTATCTCAGCAAAACAATTATCAATACAATATTACAAATATTCATTTGATTCAGAATTATAAATGCTTCTTTTTAAAGTAATAATATTTAAGTTTTTTAAATAATTAATAACATTGCAAAAAACAGCATTTTTGACGGTTTATAGGCATTTTTGCATAAAATAATTGACCAAATACATACTGCGGCTCAAATTGAAGGTCTTACTAATATCTTTAAAAAAATTATGGGGACTTGTCTCTCTAAATACGATAATGTAGCTTGCAGAAGAGAAAAACATGTTTTCTTCAACTTCGAACCCCTACCATTTGTTACTACACACTTCATCTTTAAAAGTATTTAGACATGCTCAGTTTATCACTGCCTACAACTTAAAACACCTTCCAGCCGGCTGCAAATTAACGCCATAAATGAGCCTTTTTTTCACCCATTGACTGGACTGTAATGCATTGTCGCAATTTAGCGCGGGGATGATGCCGATAAGAACGTCACTGTCTGTAATGCCAGACAGATTGAGTGAGCTGGATAGATTAAATTATCTTAGTAGAGACATTAGCGAGTACTGTGTACATACGTACTTTCAGCTATCAGTTGCGGTCGCCACGTTTCTGATTATCAGAGAGACCATCAGTGAAAAATACTCTTATCTCTCTTTCTCTTTATGTTCCGTGGGGGGGAGATATTTGAAGTTTAGAAACAGTACTTCCCTGTCAGCACGAGGAAAACATTAAGCGTCAGGTCGGCAAGCCGGTGGGATTGAGAAATTAAATGATAGTATATCAATCAATTTTATGCACTAAAATACTGAAAATTGGCCTACAATGCAAATTCACGGTAAGTATATAACATATTTGTATTTTACTAGTATGTTTAGTACTTTCACGAAAGATCTAATATTAAAACAGGTCAAATTTCGTTCAAAACTTCAAATTGTCGTCCTGCTATCATGTAAACCTTCATGGAAATAACATAGATGCAATTACATTTGTTTAAAATGTTTCACGTCACATAACTGCCAGTAGATGATTATTTACCCCCGCTTAACTGAATTTATTGGGGGCTATGGCTATTTACTAGTTTTTTGTGAGCGCATTCTCTATCTTTTGCACACTTTTATTTACTTTCCCCCGTGTTCGACTGCTTCTTTACAAATTTATAAGCTAACACTCCTTTAAGTATGTTCCATACCGAGTAAAATACGGCTGCGCAGATTAGGGCCTACTTTCACGAGACGAGGTTTGTGAGGCGTGTATGACAGCCGGTTGAAAATTATCGCGCTCTAGATTCTAGTGACTCATAGCTGCACCGTCTCGTCAAAACTTGCTCTACAAAATGCATACGCCGCGTATAACCATCGAGTCACCTTTCCGTCCGAAAACGGTAATAGACAGACGGATTTTGGAAATGACTATAGTTAGGAACGCTGATCGAAAGTAGTATAATATCTAATATTATAAATGGTTTTCCATCTGCAGAAATTCAAAGACACCATTAGAAGAACTATATGTTTTACTGATATCTAAAGTTTTCCTTCTGTTACCGCATACTAGTAGACAATCGTTTCCATCTCACCTTAAAAAACAGAGACGAGACGAGTTTCAACGGTTCTACACTGCATAAGTTTAGGAGGAAAATATGGGACACAGTTCTAAATATTCCCAATTAAATATAATTAATAAATTATTACATTTCACGTGATCGATTCATAAATGATAAAATTGTTGTAACGCAACTTCACGGACCGAGTGGAGAGGAGCCTCCGCTCGGCAGGCGGGAAAAATCCGTGCTTCAATTTCCGTCCGCTGAAAAATGTTTTCGTCATGCTTCCCCTCTTCCGTCCACTCCACTTGAGTGCCTCCACCCCACTCCCCCGATCCCATACAGCAACGAACTTAATTCTGGACAATATTCCAGCATAAATACCTCTATATCATGCCCTGATGAGGGTCCAAAAATAGACAAGTTGGCAATAAGATGAAAATTGAGTTTTATTGACCAAATTCCTCAACAAAGAAAATCGCTTATACTTTTCTGTATGTGGTTTTGAACGGCACACGTTGTTCATGAAATAAAACTTAAAGAGTTGTCTTCCTCATTCCTAAGAAAAAGGTATGTTGTGACCACCGAAAATTTGGAAACATTCTCAAGTGTTAGTTTTTTCTTATGTATGAAAAATGGTTTCACGTCTCTCTTCAAGTAAAGCTATTTTCACATGTGTGAGCTTCTCAACGTACGAGTTTTATATCTATAACTTGTAATGAAGGGACGGAGTCTTGGGAAAGGATTCCATTACGTACTAGGAGACGTGCGCTTTCCAGTACAAGCCAGAGACTAGGGGTGGGCAACTACCACTGACGAAGGACTAATTCGCACTGCTCGTGGGGTCGTTCGTCAGGATCCGATCACGCAAGTGCTGGACCGTTCGATATCTAGCGGCCTCGCCAGCCCTCTGCGGTTTATTTCCCCAATCTCTCCCGTGTTACGCATCTAGTCTGCCCAAATAATGAGGCTGAATAATGGCTTCCGCCTTTTTTTCCTATCATTTTCCTTGCCTCTTCTCTTTCCCGCCCGATTTAACCCGGAGTGCCGTCTTATTCAGACGTGTGTGGGTTTCCCATTAACGCTTAAGTGAGGGTAAACGGCGTGTAAGGAGAAGAGCCGACTGCCATTTTCAGGGGTGGCGAGAATTTTTGTATCATTTCAATCGAGATTTATATTGGTTTTAATGTATCGTAGGTTTTGGAAGTGGAAGGTTTAAAAGAAACCTTGGAAAATTCGCTATTCACGCACAATTGTCCCCAAATGTTTGGTCTCCACAAGAAATCATATTCTATGAAACCCGTGTTGTGTACAAAAGTGGCAACAATCGTGATTGAATTGGAAGCGTAAGTAACAATGCTTGGGTTATTAGGTAAATAGCTTTGTTGTTACGATGACTTGTACCTCGCATTGTCCCGACATTATACTTGCTTCTCGAACTTTTGCCATAAACGATCCAGCATGCCCTTTAATAACGAGTAATTTTATCTGTGTCCTATCAGTATGCGACAAATGGTATCGTGGCTGTCCTTAAATAGCGTGTTGTTACCACAACGCTTCCTAAGAAAAGAGAATTTTATACCGCTTTCATGGTCTTGTATTGTTAGAGAGAGGACCTCACCATTGATTCACGCGTCCCATTGATTAGGTAGATCATCCTGGACGGTTGCTAAACTTCAAACGACTAATTCTTTACGAAGAACAAATTACTGTCCTTGAACTAATAGTGAAAAGTTAGATAATTATCATATGTGTAGGAGTAAACTATCCTTGTGGGATTATCGTTTTCTCCGAATGAAATAGTACGATTTACGTTCGTACAAAAAATATATAAATCCACCATCGGCCAGAATGAACGCACCTAAGCATGGTTTATACTTAAAATTGAGTCCTATAGTCCCTCTACTACAAAGAGAAACTTTACCGGGAGTTAAATTGCGATTTAAATCTCGAAATAGTGAGTTTTTCCTACGTTTCTAGAATTAATTCCTTAACGGCGGAAGACTGCAGGCGAGAGAATTAAACCTATGTCAAAAACGCTGCTTTTCTACGCTCAGATTTTCTTTTTCACGGAGATGTACTAGAGCGGGTTACAGACAAGCATGCAAAATGCACTTCGTTTGTTAGCCCACAAGGCACTGTTTGAGTTTTCCTCGGCTAGAAACGTTGCGGGAGCCGGGGATATTTAATCTTTACGAATTTCCCCGCGGGCAGGCCTGGGTAGTCTAAATACTCCCGCCGTATGTATGGAGAGGAAAATGGGGCCGATTCATAATTAGTTCGTGTGTTTGCCAACGTAGCTCAGCGCCGGGACGGCGAAGGGCATGGCTTCCGATTGCGTCGGGAAGGCATGTCATAAAGCTCCGGCGAATATAATGTCCCGTGACGAACTACGCCCACGCTAGCGTTGCGAAAGGCGGTCTCTCTGCCTGAACTAGTTTTGCGCGGGACCTTATTATTCGGATAGAAATCACAGAGGCATGCATTTGATGTTTCACGTTCCCGAGGAACGGGATGTGAGTTACTCCATCATCTTTAACCCCACCGGTTAACGCCACCCACCCGGGGGGCAAAAATTCGATATTTTCGGGACACGCAGCTAACCAGCATTCCGGGTGCTTTTGAAGTTTCCATAGGACCCCTCTTCTCAGGATCTGAAGCGCCCCTCCCCCTCACCTTTCTCCCCTCTCTCTTTCTCTGTCATTCTTTTTCGCCCCTCTTTCAATTCTCCGGGCTTAATTCCCTCAACTATTTTGTAATTAAACCGGTTTCGTCCGCCTGTCACTCGTCTTTCCCTTACCCGGGGCAATATTAGCGCTTTCTCCTGCCGCCTCAGACCTTGCCGAGATTTTCTTACCGCTGTTTCCCTTTCCGCTGTCACTTACGTCTTATCTCTCGGCTCCTGCCCTGCTCGGCACACGCGTGGAAACTACTCGAGGATATAAGTTAACTATTAATTAAAATTAAATCATGCGAATGATCCTTTTTTTCTTTCCGTTCACGTGTGCGTATTGCCGCATTGAATTCCATTTTTTTGAATAGCCAAATAGGTGTGCACTGTACCTCTATGGACTTAAGAATAAAGATGATATTGTCAGTAGTGATAGACTTTCTTCTCGTGCATTGTTAGCAGAAGATATTCCTTTAGACTTCCACATTTAAAGTGCAATAATACATATGAAAATAACTAGAATATATTCTTTAAATTTTATATTATGCACCCTTTTAATGTGTAGACCAAAGAAATATTATTGAGGCTATAACTACCACCTCGAAGAAAATGTCTGAGTACATGTGTTCGTGTGTGCATATACATATATATATATATATATGAGAAAATACGCCAGAGGCTGTAAATATTATATATATACAAATATAGTGGAGA
>WURS02052765.1:0-10914 GCA_011762765.2 Rhinocypha anisoptera | reverse complement strand
CACTGGTCTCGTAGGTGTGCGTGCGTGCAGGCGTGCGGGTTTTGTCGAGTGAGTGTATATACAACGTGCGGGGATAATCAGTGGGATTAGACGGCGGTCATGCTGCCTTTCCTCCCAGCCCTTGAGTGGGAAACCGGAGGGTGGGCGAACAGAAAGTGGACGTCGCAGCTGAAGATTAAATGGGAGAGGAAAAGGGTCCATTAGGATTTCACCAGCTTGTGGAATGGGTGCGGGATGGCCTCAGCTTAGCGAGTAACGAAGAGAAATACCGAGGGGGTTTTACGTTAAAGAAAACCTTTTCATATTCTAGTGCGAGGTGAGAAAGCAAGGCGACACGGAAGAAAGTATGTGGCCTATTGGGAGCTTCATGCGTGAATCTCCTGGCCTGCTAAAAACGAGCGCCGAGGAGAGACTCTGAATTCCGCATGATTTATTTTCGAAAACGTTATGCAAATAAGGCAGAAACATGTTATTATGCAAATTATTATTGGTGTGTGTAACATTTTAACATTTTATTTTGTAATTCCGTAATAATTTGATGGCGGTTATAATCTTGAAACTCTGCCCCTCAATTACATTACAAATATTAATGGCGATTATCTGTGAGTATTTAATGGACATTTCGTCTGTACACGTTTGTTATTTTTATAATCCTCATATTATCCATAGAATTTCGAAATGTCATTCATTTGTTTTGGTCATGGAAAGTGAATGCTAACATTTCAAACGTGATTTTTGGAGATGGAAGCATGAAGTATGATAGACTACCCTTCATACCAATTTCCATGATTCTCACTAACTAATTCCACATAATAAATTTATTATATGACCAAGGTTTCCACGTTTCTAGTTATCTTCAGGATTTGAAGGTGACTAGATATTTCATAATCCTTCACATATAGTAAAATCCATACGCGAAATTAATTAATTAATTTTTTCTGTAGATATTCCTTCCACTACGTCACACCTGAAGCCATCAATTACGATTTTCATAAACGTAGGCATTGCTTAGCTGTTTCTATCACGAGAGGTCTGGATAAATGATAATACAGATGGCAGTGGCTTATGAGACCGTTAATTTGATTTTTGGACTTAAACATTTAGGGTTTGTTTTCCACTAATAATGAACGATATTGTTACTAGGGATAGCCATTTGAAGCAATGCAGGTGATAACACAATAATTTTCTTGTGGAATTACAACTGGAGCAGAAATGAAGAATTTAAATACAATCGCTTACTACTTGAGAAAAAAGTTCACTGTGGAGGCCGTCACTTGGTGGAATTCCATGATAGAGTGATGATTTTTTAAATAACTGTTATATTTCCATAAAAGGTAAAAGATTACAATGTTGTACAAAATTACAATGTGTTTTGTAATTTTTTATCTTTTGTGGAAATAAAACAGTTATTTAAAAAAACATCACTCTACTTGAGAAAACATTGAAATCATAAATGGGATCTTTAATTGGTGGGAAAATATGGTCCTGGGGGAGGAGGAGGAAGGAGTTGTTGGAACAGAAATATTTTTGGGTTTGTTGGTAATTTTTCCTGGATATTTTAAACGAGTGAAGCAAGCAAGGTCCTAATTCCCGTGTTTTGACTTCTATTTACGTATTAGAATCAGGGAATGATTCGATTATGCATAAGGGAAATTAAATGTCGAAATGTTGGCGTGGAAAGTGGAGTGGGGTGATACGATAGTGGGAGAGAAGGGATGTTGTAGAATATCTGGGGTTGTCGATGCAGATCGCTAACGTGGTGGTGTGCCCTTCATTCTACATTCACCACTCTACAATGCAGGGCACAGGTTACTCGAAAGGCAGTAGTTGACATTGTTGGTCGTAAAGGCTGGCGGTGGCTGGCTTGGGTGGTCGTTGTGTGGATGTGAATAGGAGGAAGGGGTTATAGGGCGTAGAAGAGGGTCGCATTAATCGAGGCCTGGACATTACCCACTAACACTTCTACTCCCCGCTCTCCTGCTATTCCACTACGCTCCCCATATTTTTCCTCCGCAAAAACCAATCTCGCTTTTTCCTCCAGCTCCCGATAACGGTTTCTCTCACTCTCCGTGTTGACCATAGCACGTCCTGCGAAATATATATTTTTTTGCATATCCGCTTTTTTTATGTTTTAAGTTGGAGTACTCTAGCGTGAAATACTAAGAGAATTAAGCCGCGAGTAATAATTCTTAATAATTAATTAATTATAAAACGATATTACAAGCAGAAAACTCCAATCAAAGTCCTTTTCCAGAACAAAAAAACTATCTACTGCCAATAATATTATACTGGGCAGAAGCCGATCATAAGGACAGAAATGCAACTCTACAAGTGAGACATGGATTAAGTTCTAGGAGATAAAAATATCAAAAGCAATGAAAACGTGGGGCTGCAGAAAAATTTCCAATGCTGATGATTTTAATTTGCAAATACACTCACATACACGAGTCAACACATAACATTTTCCCGGATAGCAAAAGAGCCGTGATTCATTCCTTCATAATAAACTTTTTCTTTGGGAATCAATATGTTTCTGTCCTCCTTACTGAGCTTCTTATATTCGGTTCATCCATGTTTTCCTCCTTTAATGCATTCCTATCGCATTCCTATTGCTATTCATTCCTACTTACCCATTGTTATCCATTTTTATCTTTTTTGGAGTAAATAAATAAATATGTACATACATATATATATTTATTAATGATGTTTATATATTATGCCTATAACAGAGTGTCTTGAAGAATTTGGTCTTCGATAAATTATACCACAAAAGATACCTGCATTTCGATTTCGCTATAAATATTCATCAGGGATGTTTAGTGATGTAAATTACCTTCCTATGGAAGCATGACGTCCTGTATTGTCCTTGCAGAGTAATATAACGTCCTTGTTAGTTAAACAGCAATATAATTTCCTGAACCATGTTTGCACAACAAAATGACTTCTCGTGGCAATATGCTTTACAATCATGTTTATAGCATGTTGTAGCACTATGTAACTAATAAATACGTTATATTGCTGGGTAACGAAAATTAAAGACATCATGCCTCTATAAAGAGATAGTTTTCAGCACCCTGCTACTTAACTACCCTGAAGGAAATCTATAATTAAATATAAACGCCGTTATGTTTTAAAAAGTAATTATACTTTTAAATTCTTTAGTTGTAACTATTTTTATCATTACACACGGAAATCATTCAATTTTGAGTTATTAATCAATCAAGGAAATGTGGAATAATTAAGTATAACGTATAATTTAACGACTAATATAGATATTGAGAAAAATAAGTAAAATGTCGATTTTTTCCATCCTTTGGATGACGTCGGTAAGGATGAGATGTCCTGTTTCAAACACTAAGGATGGCATGGATGAAGGATAGAACGCGTCATTCTCGAAAGGGGGCTGGAACGGGAGAGAATATATAATACCCCCCCCCATGAGTCCACACACGAGTCTCTCTCGAATACTTTTTGTCTTAACCCCTTTGGTGATGTCGCACGTGAAGAGATAGAAGGCTGGAGGCGTTGCCTTTTCCACAGAGGGACAGGTGGGTTAGAGGGGAGACCTTCCGATTCGTGGCTTCCTGTCGGTGGCGGCGTCCTAATTGGGCGTCCTTGCGAGTAGGGAGCGAGAAATTCCCCCGCAGGGACACGCCAGGGTCACCGCAGCGAGCCGCGCCGCAACAAAAGAGTGCACGCGACACCTGACTAGCGCGCGTGAACCCCCTGCCCCTCACCTCCCCCTCCCTACCCTCTAACGCTGTTCCATCCTCCCCCCCACCCCTCTCTCTCTCTGATGCTCCCCTTACCACTATTCCAAAGGGAAACGTCGCCTCTCGCTGGAGGGTTGAGGGGTTGGTGCGGGCGACCGTTTTTCTCTCTATCTTCGCTTTACCCCATTGTCTCTCATACTCTTCGTGTTACCACTTTATTCCCCTCTCTATTCCTCTTCACCCACACTCATCTTTCTTGCTTCGCCTATTCGAGATTTTATCACACGCTCCACTTTCTACAGATATTTCTAGCAGGCTGGACGGGATCACTAAGATAGTTAGATGTGTGCTAGGAATAATAAGATCACTGACATAGAAGTTTAGAGGTAGGTCTGGATGTAAAACTTTTGTACTTAGAGGTATCGGGCCGACATGGTAATCTGAGTGGGTAACGGATTCTCTGGCGGAATTGAAGATGGCAGTTAAGAGTAAAACTTCATCGTTTACTTTTCTTTAACAGAAGATTTTTTTTCAGGGGGGCAAACGTTAATGTTTTATTTGTGAAGTTAGAACAAATCATAAATGTAATGAATGCTGGTTGAGATCAATATCATGTCTCTCTTTTTCCCAAATTTTTAGTTTAGAAAGTTTTTAAAGTTTTTATTCCATTTATTAGGTAAAAAATCCAGTTATAAATGTTGATCAGATACTTTTAAATAGCCATTATCAAGTTCTTTAATTCTACGCTTTGATTAACTGTTACGTCCTTTGAAGGTCTTGGACGCTCTCTTATTTTATATTTGATTGGGACATAATTCGAAAGATATTTCGCTGGAATGTACCAGAAAGTTGACCTCCTTGCGTGAAATACTAAGGAGTGTTGCTAGATTCTGGCGTAAGTGACGATTCCAACGAGGAAGTTGATGGCCTGAGATTCTATTCTTGGTGATGCAAATTTTTAGATTAAAAAAAATTAACTAATACTTAAATAATATTTAAAATAAAATAATATTTAGAAAACACTAATACAGAATAAATTTTTTTCCTGAGACGTAATTATTTTTTCAACAAGTAATGTGAACAAAGTAGTAACAAATAGTTACGAACGAAGATCGTTTGTTAATGTCGTTAGAAAAGCATTTTGTCTTAGATGGGTTGAAGACAGCCAAGGTAGTGTAAAGTAGCCGGAGTATGTCTAAAGAGTTAAACAATCAGAACCTAAAAGGAAACGCTGAAACTGGGATTCAAGGCATAGAAATTCTTTTAAGTTATATTGTTCTCTATGTGTTAGCTGAAAGAGAAAACTACCCGAAAATAATGTTTTACTTGGAATAAAAAATAATTATAACTCTGTTAGAACGAAGGAATCCTCGGTGCTATCTAAACAGTGTCTTAGAACAAGTAAATTATATTCTAATTGTTACGGATATTTGGAATGGCTCCGACAGCAAAATAAATAGTTAACTGCAAAAAATGATTCGCCATCCATGAACAAATGTGGAATAATTTAGAAGTTATAATGATTGCAGCCAGACAAAAATAGACCCTTTCTACATAACCATTCATTATCGAATTTCAAGGAAACGTGGTTTCAAAAATATGATATGAACATCAAAGGAAGGTCATTGGGAATGAAATTTAAAATGAAAATTTTTCATCTGAAGTCGCAGTTTTTGCAGAAGATCAATAATAAATAAACGAAATGCCTAAAATCCCAGCTTGCGGAAGAGAAATGTATAATACTTTGCAACCTAATGGTGGTGGTTAACGTTGAAGGTCAAATCGGAATAAGCCTAATGAAAAAGGAATAAGGATAGTAGAAGAGAAATAAGTAGGAGAGGAGATACTTTTCAAGAATGGATTACCTGATGCACAGGACGCACGAAGAGCAGAAATAATTGTCAGTATAAAGTTACAGTAGCCCCCATAAATAAGACTCGTTTTAAGGATTCTGCGTTAGTTACATTACATTACATACACTACACACATACATTATAAACATACACATGCATTATACATTGTGTAAACTCTGGTCGTTGAAAAAATGTAAAAGTAATTTTAAGTAATTTATTAAGTAATTTTATAAGTAATTTATAGTCATCAAGACCCACCTGGGCAGTTACAGTTCAGTTTTGTCAGTTGCTTAAGGTTTAGTAATAATTGTCATGTGAATGACCTGATCTAATTACCTGCAATTCTTATTAGAAGCCTCACCGTTACTCGGGCGAGTTATTGGAAATTATTATTATTGTCAAAATAACATTACATTTGGCTACTGCCTGGTGGTAATGTACATTAAAAGCAAATACTAAATCAGTTTACTTATTTAAACTATATTTGAATGAAATTTAAATTTTTTAAGACTAATTTATAATTCTCTACAATTTTTAGGGAAGGAGTGAGTCTTCATGAATTGGATTCCAATCAATGAGTCCTAATTAATTAAGGCACATTAGGCTTTGTCACTCCTCTGTTCATTGCCCTTAGTTTAAATTTGTGGCAAATTTTCTCTTCACTTTTTGGATTTTGCAGTATTTTACTTATCTCCTCTCACCCTTCCTCCTTGGTGTATGCCTTCTACAAGTCCCCCAGTCTGGCTGTACTTCTTTCCTCCAAACTCTCTCACACCAAATATTGCATCATTTCTGTTACACTGTCACCTCTCTTGTTCCTATGTAGCACACATCTAGCTTCTTTCCTTTGAACTCTCTCCAGTGTCATTACCATTCCACTATCGTGAGGATCCGACTCTCTAGTTGAAAATTCTAATATTACTATCGTGCTTAGCCTTTATCCTTAAGTTCAGAATGAAAAATTAAGGTCTCATAATGTTTTACCGATGTTTTTCAGTATGGTATCTCCAATTCAGGTCATTACCCAATGCTACGCCTAAATAACTTATAGTATCTAATAGACTTTTCTAAATTTTGGCCCTTAATTTTATACAGAAACTGTGGTTTATATACTTTTTTATCATGAAAGTTATACATTTGCATTCATTGTTATATACACAATTTTTTTCTTGACCTACTCCATTATTATTTATTAAATCATTTTTTAAGTAAGTTAGTCTTCGTATTTTTTTGGTATATAATTCACACTCATCTGCGAAAAGGTTAATATGTGATTTTATATCTCGAGTGCCAATTAATTTTGGATGTACCTTTCAACTTGGCTCTAAAAGCTCTTGTCATTTCCACCTTCTCAAAAATCTATGGTGAACTCTAAAATCCATCGAGGGCACTAAAATCCATGGTGAGCAAAACTTCCGCCAATGTCAAGTGAATGAAAACTAACGAGACCTAATGATATTAGTAGAGTATGTTTCTGCTACTTGATGAAATAAGTTTAAAAATACCTGTTTAATAATTGTCGGCAATCTCTAATTGCTATTTCTGATTTGCAATTTCCACTTTAAAAAACTTCTTACTTCCCGACATGTTTCGGTGCACTACACCATTCATTATCAAGTCTCTTTTTAAGTGTTTTTTTTTAGTTTTTAAAAAGTGGAAATTGCAAATTGTTCTCATTTATTTGATAATGGATATTTTCCACCATATCTCACCTGATTCTATAGCGCTATTTCTTGTCCGCCACCACTTCAGAAACAAATGCCATTGACTGTACTTTTTTGTTGATACTTCTTATATGTTGCATGCTAAATGGCAGTAAATACTCCATTGATTTGTGAATATTAAACCATGCCTCACCTGAAAATTCAGTAACACCGCCTTTGCTTTTTGTTGTCTGCTTAGGCCTTATTACATATCACACCTTCAACTTCAGTAACACCGTCATTGCTTTTTGTTGTCGGCTTAGGCCTTGGGTACATATTTATCCTTAATTTAATAATTTCCTCTGTAGTGTTTATATCGTTGCCAAATGTCTCAACCCTCTTCCTCGATCTTCGCACTTTTTAATACCTATTACTTAAATTATAGCACTTTAATATGTACCTTGATTTAGAAGAAACTCCTAATAATTTATCTTGAAACTATTGTATTACACTTATCAGTAATGACGGTAATAAGATCATCAACTTCACAGACGAGAGTAGGAATTACTTTTATATGAGGTTGTCCGATGGGGAGGAAGTACAGCATTGAAGAAAGACTGCTTAGGCGACTAAATGGTAATAATTCAGTTGCAATAATAATTTGTTATTGAATTGTAATAATGGCATTAAGAATCTAGCAGCGTACATATCATAGATGTAGGAGAACCTTTAGCACTACAGACGGCGATTAAGAGCTATCTAGGAAAGTCAGAGCCGTAGAAATTGAGGAATGTATGATCGAATGTGAATATCTACGTATATCAATTTAAAATGTACACAGGAGTTCATATTTCATATTGGGATCGATGCTTGTTTATTCTTACTAAATGACCAGCCCATGTCACACACTGATATTTTATGAAGCGTACAAAGTCTTCTTTTTCTTACAGTTCTTCTAGTTCATGGTTGTTTCTCTTTATGAAACTGCCATTTCCAGCCACATAGCACCAAAATATTGCCAAGTAATTTTCTTTCAAGTGTTGTTAGTGAGCTTTCCTGTAACATTCAAAGTCCAACCGTCGCAGTCGCTTGGCACGACTGAGCGTATCGAGGATTTGTACTTGGCTATTAGCTCTTTTAGATAGTAGCCTCGACTTTAATAGCTTTTTGTTGGTGGAGCTTTATGTTGCCAGCTTGGATTAGATCTTGTATGCAGTGGCAAATACTCTTGTCATTTTTATCACTGTTCCAAGTGTCTAAAGCTACCTCGAAGTTGTATTTACCAATTATTTGTATTTTGTGGGTTTCCTCTAAGATCGTGGCATTCATGGCATTTTTATAAATTAGTTTCATGCTCGTTGCTGCGAAAGACTACTTTTGTTGCTACTTTTTGTAAATGGACAAGAACTTCGGAAATCTCCCTGTTACTTCTGGCAATTACAACTAATAATCCTCTCGACAGAAACCAATATTCAATCACCATCAATTACTATATTGTTAAAGATATGGCTAAAATTTAAAAATACCTCTTCTAAGTCAGACATGAGGCTACATTTTGAGGACCTGTTAAGGTTCGACAGTCATAACTCGAGGTTTGGTCCTATATATGGCTGCAATAGAAAAGTATGTGAAAGCATATGAGTTACGGCGTATATATGTACAACACCTCCTTTTTCACCAGATTTATTATGATGCAAAAGTTTCAAGTTCATTACATAAACCATTGTGATAGGCAATTTAGATTTTAGCCATTTTTCAGATAAACATATTACATCAAATTTGTTCGTTGCGAAATTGGACCAATTCCTCTGTGAATGTTTTTCTGAAAGCTTTTTATAAGAATCAACATTCAGGTGCATAATTTTTCTCCAAGAGTGCATTAAGCTCTTTTTTCTTTCATGTTTGACAGCTTTGTTTATGCATATGGCAAACTTTCATAACTTTTTACAACAGTGTAAATTCACATTGCATGCTCATTTATAATTGTATTTTTTCGTCTGTAAACCATTGTATGTAAACTAAAATGAGAACTTAGAGTAGGAACAGGTAAAATATAGCTAAAAGAAATATTTATGTCATTACCGCTGGGAAAATTAAATTGATGTTATCTAATATCTTCATGTATATGAAAACTTTACACTTCCCTTTGTTGGTATTAGCAGTGAAAAAAATCAATTTTTTTGATTAATCTGGTCGATGTGGGGTAATTTATTTGATCTGTGATCTGTAATCTTATTTCCTTTTACATTTTATTTGTTGATCGTCATTATTGAAGCCCAGTAGTCTCTTACTAGTCTCTCTCCATTCAAAAAGTTGTTTAGTTAATTTTATATCACGCGTTTTTTTGAGTAACATTTAGAACATCATTTCAAATTGGACACTGAATTTCAGTGTTTTAATTTCACTATTCCAGAATAATTAACGGTGACTATTCAATTTTCCTCTTTACAGGGTTAATGTTTTAGGGCGTGTTAACCTACAGAGTACATAACTGTGGACCCATGTTCAATCCTTGATGACTTCCCCCTTAGTGCAAGATCGGCGATTTTATGGGCATTATTTCCCCTGGTGAAGAAAAAGTAACTGGATTATCCATCTTTATGTGAGAATATCCTCGCGCCTTTTTTCAGTAGCTGAGGTTTCCTGTCAGGTGTCAAATTCTTGACTTATATCTGTGGTATTTATATAGACATCATTCACACTGATAAGCCTGATAAATTACCTTTTAAGCATAAATAACTACAATTATTTCATTAAAATATTACTTTTAAAAACGTCTAAATGCCTTAGTTCTCATAAGGCTTTCATTAATTTTGAATGATTATTACATAGTATCCGTATTTATTCGAACTAAGAAAAATCGTTTGTTTGCAATATAATTGAGCAATATATTTTTTTATAAAGCCATCCTTTTTGAATTCAGAACGCATTAGATATTTTCAAGCTTACATTCATAATTCTAATTGATGCGATCAGTTCTTGTGATTTGTAGAATTTAACACGCAATACGGACCAAATAACTGCTGTGCGCAAAAACACTAGTATATTTTTTTATTCATTTGAAGCAATAACCGTGTATGATGATTCGTGTAATAATGTTTAAATTTTTGCTTCTATATTGTAGGAAATTGCATGAAAGCATCTTCATTTTCCATTTCAGCTCAAAACAGCAGTCACAGCCAATTTCGTCAAAAAAGGCAATTAGTGAAAATAAAAGCTTGGACATGAATACGTTTTTCGATGACGAGCCGTAAAACTCGGTGAGAGTCAGCGGACAAAACGCATCATGTGAAAATATTGAATTTCCGGTGTATATGCCTGTACATGTTACTCGCTATCCTCTGCGATAACAAACCTTCGTTTCCGATATATTTCCGACCTGCGTTTTTCCTTTTTTCTTAAATTCGGGCGCTAAAAGCTCAGAGCGGTCGATGATTTCGGTTGCAGCTTGCGGAGAATCAAATTCCCCAGGAGATGTAAAGGCAGTACGTTAACGCCGCGGTACCTTTTGATGTAACCGGCAAATTCTAGGCTTGGGGAGGGGGGAGGGAGACACCGTGATTGGGGGTCGGCGGAAAAACTGAGAAAGAGAGACAGAGATAGTGGGTGGGAGAGAGAGAGAGAGAGAGAGAGAGAGAGAGAGAGAAAGAGAGAGAGAGAGAGAGAGAGATAGGGGGGGGGAGAGGGCGCGCAGTGTTATAGAGA
>WURS02052754.1:0-10914 GCA_011762765.2 Rhinocypha anisoptera | reverse complement strand
GCCAAGAGTGATGCATGCAGCTGCCGAAACGGAGGTGGGGGGGTTGCACCCCGTGTCGCCCGTGCTTGATGAAACGTGGGCTTTTTTAAAGTCGATCTCCCTCATAGGCGACAAAAAATGGAAAACCCAACGTCGACGGACACGTCTTGGATATGGATCGAGCGTCACGAGGAGGGAAGGAGAGTGAGTTCCTTTCGGCATTGAAAAATATATCCCCACCCCTTTCCCCATATGCCACCGGATGCTATCATTTCGAGGTATCCGCGCCGACCAAAAGATGTGCATCATCAGGTCCACGTCCGATAGGGGAGGGGTGGTAGTAGGCAGTAAATAGAATCCTTCGGCGCTCAGGGCGAGCTTCCCGCTTTGTTCGGCGGGAGTGCCGCCATCATCGGTTTCGGCAATGTTTCCGTCGGGGCATGTGGAAGGCGGCGTTGCGTTGACAAGCACGGATCGCCTCCATAAATATGGATTTCGCCGTGGCTTCAGGTTCGCCGCAGTCGGTACGTCATTAATATTCACTCGTCCTCATTAACGCTGCGGCATCCTTAAAGTCGGACGGATCCCGTGCATGATTCTGTATGCCCATGCCCAATTCGTTCCATGCTTAGCATTAAAATCCTGTGCGGAATGACCTTAGACGTCGACGCACCCCCCCAAAAAAACCGCATTAAAATGCCGTGTAATGCTTTGGAAAAAAAATGCCTCCCGTGCCACGTATCTGCCGTTACGTTCAGAATGGTACGGACGCATATCTAACTACAATGTAAACTAGACCATCCTAAGATGCATACAATAATTAAGTCCTTTGGGCAATCATTGGCAAATATATATATGGCAAATTATAAGAGACTTTATAAAGAAAAAATATAATGGGGTTAGAGAATTTTCACTAGACAGAAAAGGGTGGAGGACTGCAGTCAACCAATCTTCCGATTGAATTAATAATATTGATGTTACTAATACTACTGTTACTACTAACTGCTGACCAACCTTTGCATTTTTATTGATATTTTGATTTGAATGAGTACACTTGAAAATCAGTGGCGGGTTTGGATTTTATTACTTTTGTAGTATCCTGGTTTTAAGGTTGAAAGTAAGAGTAACATGTTTCAGCGAAATTATACGTGAATACGGATGCTGAGGAAAAAAATGTCACTACGTAACGCTGATATGACCTGCATTGATTAATTAATGGCGTTTATTCGTATATAAAAATAAAGTTGTAATGGAAACAGATGAATGTTTTGGAATTACTGTTGGGTCATCAAAACGTTATTGTACGATTGCACCGAGTGTAATCAAGTCCTTTTATGTTTCCTGTTTTAAGTTTCTCTCGTTAAACTTAAAGGGAGGAATGTGTAAGATCCAAATCGCGTCATTAGCATCCGCTTAACGTTCTGTGCCCCTCTTTTAAATATGCAGAATACTTTCATTTCTCTTTTAAATATGAGGGGAAAGTTACTTAAAAAATCAATTAGCTCCTTCAATTTCCACAGTCTTTATTTTTAAAATCCACTGCCCTACGGATTAAGCCAATGATAATGAAGGGACGTTGATCTCTTTAGAACGCGCTTTAATTAAAATTCAACGACTTTCGATCGACGTGAATCTAATAACTCAACCGCTTTTGCGCCAACAAAGCTTAGCTAACTGTCACTTTAAAAAAAGTAGTCCACATTCGACGCCTCTTGAGTCTCGCCTTCGCAGGGAAACTCGAAAAACAATTAACTCTCTTGAAATTCCTGGAAAACCAGATTTAATGTAGTTTTTTTCAATCAATTTAAAGATTGAATCGTTTAATTTGGCAATTCTGGAAAAAGCTCATTCTTAAGGATTAGGGAAAACCATTGGAATCGGACATACCTTATGTGAATAAATTTTTTATCATTTTTTAATGAGAATCAATGTTGACTCCAGAGAAAACACAAAAGATCTTGTCATAAAAAAGGTTCAGTGAGATCAACATTATGAATAAACTTCAATTTCGTCTAATTAGGAAGCCAAATCAAAACACCCATTTCCTCATTACCATAAGAGGTTCGTCTCTTATCTACCAACACAGATCCAAGTAAATACAATAAATTACAAGATGCAACATTATGATCGGTTTATTGTTCCAATTTTTCTGTCAAATTTCAGAAAAGTATTAGAATTCTTAAAAGACATTTCGTTTACCACGTGCCGATAGTGTGAGCAGCAATATTCTTCCTTCTTCGAGGATGATTTGGGAACAGTATACAAAAGGCAAACAGCGGCTGTTGGGACATTTCCTTCTTCCTGGTGTGCATTAAATGGTACAAGATATTGTAGAGGAACTTCTATCGGGTACCAGCTGGGGCATTGATCATACAATATATCAATCACATACTGACGATTTCATCGAAGGCCTCTTTGGTTATGAACATTTGAAGTTTAAGCAATCTGTTGGAAAAAATAATTGAATGCGAATCAAAATGAATGCCCAATTACCCTCAGTGTTGTTTTTAGATGAGAAATCAAACAAAGTTGTTTGTACCAGCTCTTAGTGACGTGGAAAAGTAATTGGAGACATTCCGAATGCAACGAGGGCTAGAGAATCACCGGTGGAAGCGCTCAATTTTGCCCAGCGAACTGTGTATTTATTCCATTGTCTCATATTTTTTATCGACATGGTTCGTGCTCTATGTGAGGACACTCGCACAAAATGGAATCTGTGACAAAAGTTGCATAAATTTAAAAAAAATTAAATTATGTGCTGGATCTATACGTCATGCTGTATCTCAGCCATGAGACGCTGTTCTAACCCACGTTACATTAACCTGCTCCTGCTCACACTTTTTTCCTTTTAAGTCTGTCGCAGCGAATAGTTAAAACGCATGAATAATACGTCCGCGAGTCCAAAAGTAATACTTCTGTAAATTGAAGCTACGATGAAATAGCAGTCAAAGGTGGTCGCGGAAAAAAGCAAAGAACCCTTTCGTTTTTTTTTTGTATTAGCTCGTGAAAATTGACTTTCAGTGCATGAGTAGCGGAAGTTGTCTTTATAAGAATTCTTTGTTTCTATTTATTATTCTGTTTCATTCCAATTGGACGTTAGGATCCATCGTTAGTAGCAAATGTATTTATTAATTAGATTGTGAAAAAAAACGACACATGTGTAACTACGAAATACAATGATAAAAGCCACAAACCATCTTTTTTATGCAACTGATAAGTACTAAGACCACAACTAATAAGAGTAATTATTAAGAGTAATAGAGTAATTATTCTGTCCATCGTTTTCCCTTTTATTGTTCAAAAAAGGGATAAAAATTCCGAAGTGGTTATTGTGGTAGTGGCGTATAAGCGCGGAGTGTGATTTGTCGCGGGCCGAAACAAAATCTACGTGTTTCCACGCAACGTAGAATATTGAGAATTCCCTTATTGAGGAGCGCAGAGCCGTGAACAGTCCGAGTGAGGCAAAATCGACGAAGCGGAATATCGCTTCAAATGCTCCCTGTCATCTGCCAAAAACTTCCCTTTCTCTTTCCCACGAAATCGAAAAAAAGGCGCGTAGATTTCGCGGCGTGACTGTCGAATGACTGTTCAGAACACCGATTCAATGACTCGCTGCTTAACTTTGCTAATTTTTCTCGAGGGAAAAAATCGAAGTGAAGCCCTCAGGTGTCAAATTCCCGTGTTTGGTGCCAACGCCATTAAAAAAAACACCGACTCGCAAACAATATCATAATGGGAACGGCGGGTTGCGCGATAAGTCCCTCGAAATCGCTTGATCTACAAAGAGCGTTTCTCCGCAATGACAGGGGTGAGTGCCATTCATTTCAGACATCTGCCCTTGCTTTAAAAATTCCGGACTAATGACGAAACATAAAAATGTGGAAATATTGTTCGGGTGGTTGTAAATAAATGCATCCATACCAAACCCTCAAACCGTCCATTTTCTGTGTCTTCACAGTCAAAAACCCACTTCTTATTTAGAACTCGTGGAGATGATTCACTACATACGTACTTTATTATAGGTATGCTCCTTATCGCTAATATAGCTTATCCCTTATATAGGTAATATAGCTTATCGCTAATATAGCGTAGCCAACATCTTACACTATTTGAAAAAACATTTTTTAAATGCAAGGGTAAAAACTGTGTCAATAGATTCCTTGTGACATCAGTCTATTTTGACGACATCACTTGTGACGATAGTCTATTTTGATGGCACATTACTAGGGTGTTTTGGCAACACTATCAAATAGCCAGTACTAATCATGTGTTTCCCATAGTCGTTACGACACTTGTCGGATTTTGGACTAACCTAGCCTGAAAATTTATGTTGCACACAACAAAAGCCAAAATTGGAAGCTTTGAATTAGTGTTTGGTGTAAACCCTTCCCTTTGCGAAAAGAAGTGCCGAGAAAAAGTTTGATATTCAACGAAATATATTCTTAAGACTATCGATTTTTAATTGACGGATCAACGCCTCTCATGGAAGAAGTGGAAACTCATAGTAATCAAAACATTTGTCGTTCTAAAATAATTCAGCAAATAAATTACTGTGGAATTACTAAGTTGATTATTTCATCGTGTATAGTTTCTGTAAAATACTCCATCATTCGCAAAAAATTGATAGGCATATTTTCGAAAAATATGCTAGTAATTTTGGTAATAAAATAAATAAACAGCTCAATTATTTTTTAAATTCAAGCAAGTGCCGAACTCTCTAGATCAGGGTTTTTATATTGGTTGTGAAAATTGAATTCTTATATATTGGTTTTCATGTTTACATTTCTTTGGCCTACATCCTCTGATGTAATTTTGTCGAACCCATATAGAGTAGTAGTTTAGTACTTTCGTTTTTATAGGGTGCTTCGACGGCTATGGTCATTTCGCACTTTTTCATGGTACGGAAAAAAATCCATCTGGACAATCACAACACCCATGCCCCGGGCGGGTTTCGAACCCACGACCTTTTGGGTTAGCGGGGGAGCACGCTACCCACCAGGCTAACCCGGTCGGCTCCCATACAGAGTCCGGACGTGCATTTTGCGAACCACAGAGCTCAGAATAGAGACATGATAAATTCTGAGGCCTTCTTTCTAACTGTGCCCCTTATCACTAGGTGCACTCCCATGTCGGGATCGAAGTGATGGAAAGCCCTGGAGCGCGGTCAGTTGGAAAAATGATCCCAGGGGTTCTTAGGAAAGCACTTAAGTAATCTCTCCAAAAAGCCTCCACCGCGGTGAGAAAAGACCGTATCAGCCAAGTTCTGGCAACCAGCTCCTCAATTTGTTAAAGCGGAGGAAAGTCACTGACAGCTGTTCCAGTATGACGTGCCTTACTCCATGGAGTTCAGCTAGAAACACTTGTTCTCATTAATTGGGTGTTATTTATTAGCAAAATTTGAGTTTAGGTGAACAATAAGCGTTTCATTTGGGATGGAATACGTACATATATTGTCGATTTTGAATGGAGAATGGAAAAATATGGATTGCGAATTATACGTTAAAGTAGTCCTTTTTTCTTTCCACAACTGACCAAAGTTTGTTAATCTTTTATCAATGCATCTCTATCTCTGCACATAAGAATAGAGGAGGCCGTTATTCAGTAGACTTAATAAAAATAATGCTGATCTTTGTAGTAGAATTCCACTTTGTTTAGTGTAAACTTACAAGTAATTAGTTCAAACCAACAATGTTTTATAAACGAAACATTGTGAATTTAGAGGAACAATGCTATTTTTTATATTTGAACACTTTGATAGACTGCGAAAGCTACTACGGAATGTTGTCTTTCAGGGAAAGTATCTAAAGTTAAAACAAGATATTCTTGATAATGTTTCAGTTTTTCCAGTTTTTGGTTCTTCTCTTATTTATTCTGAAATGAGTATTCGTTTCCCTCTTATATATATCACATACGTAATGTCCTCCTTTTTATTACGACCTGCTTATTCTTTTTTATCCCTCTTCCTCTACCAATTTTTCTTCCTTCCTCAAATTTCTTCTTTCTTCCCTGCCGTGCGTGAAACCTTAAGTTTCCTCCTCCTCTTCAAGAATAAAAAAAAGGTTCCTCTTTCCTTCCAATCATCTGATTCTGTCCGCTCTTCTTCTTCCTTCCCTCATCTGAAAAAGGGGTCATCATTAGTTTTTAAAATCAATTACAATTCAAAAGCAGGTAATTTGACGTGAAGTACCTGAAAAACTACAGAGGCGCAACTATTCGAAGGCGCTAAATATCATACAATTATGGAGATAAATTTCTCTCCCATCCGTATTGGACAATCGCGCAATTCCGCAATAGTAGACGACCATCCCATAAGCAATCAAATTTCCCATGTTAAAATGGAGACGTAATATCTTTATAAGATTCAGGCGTAATGTTGTCGAGTACGGACAGATTCATGGCGAAATAATAAGCAAACTTACAAAGATAAATATTTATTTCGACCCGGGTTTCTCTTATCAGGTATCTGAAGACAATGTGTTGACAACGAAACCCAGGTCGAAATAAATATGTATCTATCGAAGTTTGCTAATTATTTCGCCATGGAGGTATATCTTGCCTACTGATGACCAGTGTAGGAGGTGACTGAAGAATATCGACGCATTTTTTCATTCCTTACCGAATATAATATAAGTAAAAAGACATTTCCACCGCTAGGGCTATAGCAGTTACCCTAAGCTCTATGGGTCAGCTACTTTTCCAGTGAAAATTGCGTTTTTCAAGGGATTATTACATACAGGATACCTTACCACCATACCCCCGCTTGTATTTTGCAATATCCCTGGGCCCTAAAATTTATGACCAATGAATAAGTAGAGGAACATACAATGCACACGGCATAGAATTAATTCCGAGGTGGCACGCACGAGGAAGCTGGGTCCATATGGCAGCCGGTTCTCAGGAAGCATTTGGAGAAATTGATGTAGATGTTGTAGAGGCGTGATACAGTGTCATTGGATCCATAATGTGTATTAGTTGAAGGGGATCTTGCGAGGAGGGTAGTGACGTGACTCAAGTTGATGTTCTCATTTGAAACGACAGCATTTCCTATTTTCACCTTCCCTCTTAGTTTTCACCCGCCAACTCTCTCTCTCTCACTTCTCCGCAAGACAGAGGTGGAGTTACTGGATGGGACGAAGGAGAAAAGGGGACGATCGTTTTTCTTAACTCGATTATAAATGAGAAAAGATTAAACTGGAATGAAGCACCTCCCATCAGGAATACAAATACCTCGCCCACCCGAAGGAAAGAAACTCTCCTAATAAATCGTTTTCATTTCGTTATGGAACGTTCAGAATGCAATGGATAAAGGTTACTATAAATATGATACTCTCAATACTGATAATCAGCTTCATTCCACGCAAAATGCCTATTTAGAAGCAAATACAGTTATCACAGGTTCAATTCGATACATTTCTATGCTCGTGCTCGGATTTCTGTGTTTTTTCCCGTTTCGCGACAATTAATGGAGGTTTCTTAAGAGGATGACGAACAATTAAAAATTTATATTTGTAGAATTCGCCCGTGTCTGAATGATCGCTTTATACCAATCTTACTAAAGGAAATAGTTTCCGGCGTGACTTCGTGGAACTACTTCATGATTAAATGAGACACAAACTTTGAAATTCCACATCAAATATATTTTCTATACGACCCGGGTTTCGTCGCAATGCAACATCATCAGGTCTGATTTAAACATGAAGCAGTTCCACGAAGTCACGCCGGAAACTATTTCCTATATTCTATGTATTACCTATGATGAAGAGACATTCTGAAGTAAGGCAGTAAATTTTACCCTTTCAAATATAACTTTTAAATTTCAATTGACGAGTGGCATCCGTTGAATTGGTGAAAATAGTGGTGGGACCATTATTTTATAATTTTTGTTAATAACAATGCTTATTTCATATATTTATCAAGCTTATATTTTTTTAATTTAGCAACATATAAAGGCTTTCCATTTCCTCCAAGATAACCCATTTCCTCAATAATAGTTTAATGAGTTTTACTGCTAGTATATTTTATGTTCAAGCTGTGAATGTTCAGACATTACTCTCAGATGCAAATTATAATAATATAATCGTAAATTTTAATTCCCTAGTTTTAAATGGCTTTACTTTTTAAAACAAGTTTTGAAAAAAAAAATAATTTGTGAAGTTGAAATGTGAAGGTGAAACATTTTTTCAGGGATAATTCTATATTAAGTTATCGGTTTTTTACAGAAGTTGTTTTAGACCATTTGACGTGAAAATTCGGAGGAATAAAATGTAACCTAAAAATATTTGTAGGGCCTTAAAAAGATACTCAAGTGTATTTTAAATGCAAAATTACCAATGTTCACTGGATTGAACTTCATTGTGAAATACATATTCAAGCGGAAATCGAATAAACTTCCTTATTAATATTATGGGAAGTTTTAACTGAATTTAATCGGCGGCTTATTGTGAATATTCTCTTCACATGGACGCCGTACAACTCCATCTGCATGCAGCGTGCATTTGCGCTTTGAGATTCGTAATTTCGAAGCAATGACGTCTATTTGTCAATTTGCGAAAATTTCGATTATCAAATCGAGTCGGTTATTCATGTGAAAACTCTTATATGGTGGGTCTTAAATTCACCGAAATTGTGTCCTCCTTTCCAAATTGCGTTTGAATATACACAGTTTTTTTATTATTATTAAGAATCTAACTCGTATTATTCTATCAAAATTGAGCCTTTTATTCTCAATATTCGTTACTGGCATAGCATATATTTCTTAGGTATTAAGAGAAGTATTTCTGAACACATGGTATGCAAATTAAGTTCTGAAATTCTCACCGCTTATCCTTGTGATATGATGTTTTTGAAGGTCAGATAATAACGTACAATTCAACAAAAATTACATAAAACCAGTTTTTCAGGTCGACACATATGTAGTTGGTTGAATGATGAAGATTGCGTGAAACCAAATTTCGGTGAGTTTTTGTTTCAAAATAATCAGTCGCACTCCATCAATAGCGGAATCGCAATTGAAGTGATAGAGGCTGGATTGCATCTTTCGATTATTAGAGAGATATTTTGTCGACGTCAAAAGTTTGGATTTGGTTGCCTTTCGCCGTGACTCTCATCAATGGGAGTCCATTAAACCAAGTTGAAATATCTTTCCTTCCAAAACAACCACCATTCCTAAATTTATGGAGCTAATTGGCGTAATGGTTCACAATCCAGAAGAAGCAAATGCATATATCCAATACGGATCGAAAATAATGTTGAATTAACTTCTTCTCACATAATAAATTCAGTAATTCAATTAAATTTGTCCAAAAAAAAAATAACTCATAAATTCCATCGTGCATTAAAGTTTTTGGCAGTTTGAGTTAATACCCACGTCGATTGATTCACGGCGTCTAGCTGTGTCTTTCGTAATGTGATATATGGTTTCCTCTTTTCATTCGACCAATCCACATCAAGCAGGGAGTCGTGGGAGGGAGTGAGAGGAAGTCTAGTGGGAACCCTTAAAGGGATCAAACCTTTGAACACAGCGTAATTTGAAAATGTAACAGAAGGTTACAATATGTATAAAACTACGTTTTTGTTGCTACCTATAACAATTCTACTGACTTTATTGTTTAATCGTCGTATTGTTTCAAATGGAATAAGGGAAAACTTCATTTTATTGAAGGAAAGAAAACTTTAAAAAATTTAGAAGCGAAAGCAATGCATATTAAAATTAGAATATTTTATTATAAATATGATAAAATTTTATTTCATTCAAGCTTACATTTACTGAGTAAGTGTAAGCTTGAATGCCACGCTACACTCGGTTTTTCTGAGATATTCTGAGAATCAATTTTGTCACATTCATTAGACCCGTGAGCATTGAATACCATCTTTAGACAAGTTATAAATAAAAAAACCGATTTTATATAAGCTTTGAATACACCAAAGCTTAGAATTTTGTAACAGTTGATGTCATGTAACCTATGGCAAACAGATGGTATGATGTCACCACCATAATTGGAGTAATGGGGGAGAATGGTCGAAGAGTGAAAATGGAGAGAGAAGGTGAGGAGAGATGAATGCGAAGGTGGAAAGGGAAGAAGGTGAGAAGAAGAGAGAGAGAGATAGATAGATAGATAGAGAGAGAGAAAGGATGGAGAAAAAGTGGAAGCCAGAAAGACAGAGAGAGAGATGTGAAAAAGAATAGGAAAGGACTTCGTCTAAGATAGAATTAATTAATCAAAAAACAAGATAAAATATTACATCAAATACAACACGTATGGAAGGAGAAAGAATGGAAATGGGATTTCTTGAAAGAAGCCTTCAAAGGTTGTTATAGAGAAATCTCTTGTCACCCTGGAGATCGTTTCAGTAGTCTCTTGGGTCATGACCTTTAATGGTCTCGATGAATGAATCGTACTCAGCATACATTGCATAAGAACTCACATTAATAATGCACTCTGAATGTTCGCACAAGTTGCTGTTTGCGATGCGTCCAATAAAAACTGTAGAACTGTTTACTTTTGTATCGGATATGGTTTTTTCGATTGTCAAGCTGTCACAGTGGGCAAAGCAAAGCTCTAATTTTGTATTTGCGGATGTGAAAGAAGACATCCCCAATATCCTCAGCTATAGCCTTGATATGAACTTAAAAGCGTTTAATTTTCCAATTATTAGGTCTCTAACTGCTAATCTCTCTAACTATTAAACCTTAATAATAATCTGAAACTCGGTTTAAATTTAGGATAAATAAACTAAAGATTATTTCTGCTCAGAATTTACTGTCAGTTGTAATATATAGAATTGTTCTGCTTCCATCAACTTCATAAGGCAGATTTCAGGAGGATCATTTCAATGATGTGATCATAAATATATTACAGGCACCGACATACTACGGTAGATTAGATCACGTACATAAAATCAGAGAGTTAGGACGCCGAACAGATAGATATAAAA
>WURS02052745.1:0-10914 GCA_011762765.2 Rhinocypha anisoptera | reverse complement strand
TATATATAATGTTATGGGTGGTGCAAGTAGGGGAGGGTATTGAAGGAAGAGGGAAGGCAAGGAATTTGTTGGGGAGTTGATAGGATATGAGGATTGGGCATGTTTTGTATCTTGGACGCTTGCAAGGAGAGAGTAGAGAAAAGGATGAGTTACATGGTTTAGAGAGGGTTTTTGTGGTTTTAAGGATGCTGGAGAGATTGGGAGGACATCTGAAAGTAAGGGAGGGGCATTTTGGAAAGACTTTGGTGGTAGTGAGATTGTTGGAAAGGATAGAAAAGAGGTCTTTAAGGATTGCTTTGAGGGACTGGATGCCAGAGAAGTAGGTGGTACAAAGGGAAATGTAGCAAACCTAATTTCTCCCGGTAATGTACAACACAATACCTTGTATCTACCACACATAACCAAAGAAGATATCACCTGGGAAATAAAAAATCTGAAACCTGAAAAATCTGTTGGTCCCAGCTCCATTTCTCCATATATAGTGAAAGGCTGTATAGATATTCTCATTGATCCTCTTTACTACATTTTTGATCTTGCCTTGAGAACTAGACTTTTCCATCCAGGTGGAAAATAGCAAAAGTATACCCCATACATAAAACTGGAGATAAAAACGATAAAAAGCTACAGACCAATTTCAATCTTATCTGTTTTTTTCCAAAGTTTTAGAAACTATTATTCATAAGTACATGTACTTCCAAGTAAAATGCTCCATTATAAGAAACCAGTATGGGTTCCATCCAGGTAGAGCCTCAACCATGAATTTGGCCAGCTTTGAAAATTATGTAATAAATGCACTTGATGAAGGAGGACAAATTGATGTTGCTTTCTTGGATTTCCAAAAAGAATTTAATAAAGTAGACCATGATATCCTCTTAGAAAGGTTGTGTACCTACAACTTTTCTGACAGATTAATATTCCTCTTGAAATGCTATCTGACACATTGTAAGGAGTATGTTATATTCAATGGAAGTAAATCTCATGAGTCAGTTGTAACATCAGGAGTTACTCAGGGCTCAAACCTGGGACCTCTGCTCTTCCTAATGTTTATTAATGATCTACCAGCTGAAATAGTATCAGCCAAAGCACTACCTTATGCAGATGATGCCAAAGCCTTTAAAAGGATTATTACCGAAAGATGCTGCCATGGTTTATCTTGGATTATGCCATGGATCTTGATAAACTAGCAATATGGTCTATGTCAAATAATTTGCATTTTAACACCTCCAAATGCAAGGTAATGTCAATTACGAAAAAAAGAAAGATGATATTATACAATTACAATATAAATAGAATACTATTATTAGTCAGAATTGATCAAATCAAAGATCTAGGTATAAAATTTGACTCAAAATTTAGCTTTTTCAACCACTATAGGGAAATAGTCATGGCATCAAACAAACTAGTAGGCTTTATATTAAGAGCTGACTCAGCCTCCAGCTACAATGCCCTAAAATGTTATACATCTCACTAATTAGAAGTAGGATGAATATGGTCGTATTGTTTGGTCCCCATCCTACAAAAATAGCAGCACTCTGGTAGGAAGTGTGCAAAAAAGGTTCCTTAGGGCACTGTATTTTTTATGTTTTGGCACTTACCCTAACAGAGACAACAATATATCATATGTGAAACTACTTGAGATCTTTGGAATGGAGACCCTAGAGGAAAGACGAAGCAAATTTGAGAATCTATTCTTATTGACATAGAAAATAAAGGTGAAGACAGTATATTATTGGAATATATTAATTTCCATATTCCTGTATTTCATCAAAGGAGTCTCAGGTCCTTTACGAAAGCAACATTCCAAGCAAATCAAGGTAAAAAATGGCATTGTAACTAAAATCTGTGAAAAATATAATGACATATCACAACACGTTGATTCATTTGGAAATAGAAATATATTGGTAAATAGCATTACAAAATGTTTATATGTAAAAAGTATATGGCTCTTGATTGTTTATGTTTTATTGTATTAAATTATCCTGTAATGTTCTATTGTACTTTGTTTATCCTGTAATTGGCAATGTTGGATGAACTTTAAACTGCATAAATAAATAAAATAAAAAAATTGTTATCTACATGATGAGTCCTTTATTTGTATGTATATATCATCAAATCTTGGGAAAATAAATAACAATATTATTATCTCCTAACGTTTCAAACTACTTGGATATTGCAATGTAAAGGGCACACCTGATCCCTTGTAAGCAGGATATTTTTGTCCCTAATTATTATTTATTAACCTACCTGGTTGTTGAGATGGCATAAACGGTCCAGTAGGGCACTTTGGTTGTATTCCATTGGATGACTTTGTCCCTGGAATCTCCATTCCACCAACGTTGACACACCAACATGCCTTGTTTATTGGATGACACTGGACTGGGGCAAATCCACCACCTTCTTCAAGGCATTCGGGGAGGAAGACGCGCCTGGCAGGTATACCACTCTCCCTTGCCCTCTGCTCCATCACTGCCCTCTGATGCTGACAGGCTACAAAGTAATAAAGTATATATTGAATGGTAATCTACCAGTTAAGGAAGGATTTTGAGGGGCTTAAGGTTAGATTTTCCCTGCTACATCTTAAATTAATTCCTATTCAAATACTTCCCACCGCCTAAAATTCTATCCAAAACTCTATTCTCTCTCTTCCTACCCCTACCTTATTTATACAACATTCAATTCCCCTTCAATACACACATAAGCAAGCCTCTTATAGTATTATTACCCTTCCACCTTCACCTTTCCCCTCTGCGCCTTCTTTGGATTTCACTCTCAGCAATCACTTCCCCTCCCCTTAGATACCATACTCAGCATTTCTTCATTAGTTTTCCTCTTTCCATCTGCTTCACCTTCTCCATCCGTCGCCAAACCCACATCTCCAAAGCTTCCAATCTATGCTCATCATCCTTCCTCATGGACCATGTTTCAGATCCTTTTTCCCTTGCATGCATATGCATACATATAATTTCTTTACACAAGCTTCATATATGTTTGTATAATAATAAAATAAATAAGGAGATGGCATACCTGATAAAAAGAGTGGCTGAACACACTGAGTGCCACAACCATTAGAGCAGCATTTAGCACTTGCATTACAGTGCTGATCAGTGCGGCATTCATATTCACATGATCCCGTGCCAGGAGGTACCAGATAAGGACACTGTCCAGGCTTCTTTCTCACACCTAAAATGTAAAAACAAGCCGTTATTAATAATTCAGACATTTTTATTACAAAAAGAAAAGAAATATCAACATATTCTTCTTTTTCATATGCATACATTATGTGTGTATGTATAAAATAAGAAAAAAATATTCTCATGAGTATATCTATCTTAAGATTGACTGAAACACTGCAGGTCCCCCCTCCTTCCTTTCTCATCTGGGGCAAACTTATACTGCTTGGTCATTCTTCTTTCTAACATCTCAGATAATTTTCCCGATATATTCTTCCCTCCCTCTTCCTCACTGCACCTTCCCCTCTAATCTTCCTTCTATTATCTTCTTTGTGAATTCATTGTGCCTCATGCTGTGTGTCCTATGTACACCTTGTCCTTCTCTTACTTATTCTAATCCACTAATCAATGCCTAATTGACTTCTCTGCCCCCAATCTTCTGTTTGGGTTCTTTGGGACTAACTCTGTCTGTCCACTTAGCCTTCAGCATTCTCCTCCAGCACCATGTTTCAAATGCTTTTTTCTTCTTCGGTCTGTTTTCACAATGGCTCATGTCTCTGATCCATAAAGGGCCATGCTTCGTATAAATGTCTCCACAGAATACTTCCTTGTTTGGAGCAAAATCTTCCTTGAGCTTAGTATTTGCCTCTTTGTGATGAATGCCTTCTTAGCCTGAGCTATTATACTCATGATATCCATAAAACTTCTTCCATTCGATGTAATCCTGCTTCTCAAGTATGTGAAGGATTTCACTTGTTCTAATTTACCTCCTTGTAGCTCAACATCTACACTCAACTTCTCTCTTCTGCATACTCTTCTTCCTATTTAGTATTCCCATACTGTACTCATTCAGTACTTGTTCCATTGTAATCAAGGTAACCTGAAGGTCTTCACTTTTCTCTCTGCTACGATTTCTGCTATGTTCTCTGCGAAACTAAGCTTAGTCCTGGTGGGAGGGTCATACACTTGCCTAACTTCTTCATTTATTTTAGCTTTCTTCAATTTTTTATTTGCACTGTGGTCACTTTATTCTGCTAAAGTTGGAATAATACTCTTCTGTTGTTGTAATCAACACCTAGTCTCTCCATCAACTTAAATATTTTATTCCATTCCACATTATCAAATGCCTTTCCTTAGTCCACAAATTCCAGGCACAGTGATTTGTTTAAATGTGTCATTTTTTCTGACAAGAAGTCTTAGGGTGATTACACCCTTTCTGGTTCCTCTATTCTTAAAAAATCTGGACTGGTTCTTCAATAGATTTCCTTAAATTGTCCTTCCATCAAACAATATTATAATTACAAGGTTAGTAATACATAGATAGAATAAAAAAACACGCAGTTAATTGAATGAAATGTGAATAAATTAAAAGTGAATGAAAAAAATGCAGTTCAGTATAAATTCCCAAGGAAAAATCATAGATGACGATTAAATATAAAAGTCCCTCTGAGAGATAATTAATTCCTTTCTTTTATAAGACATTTTTGTCAGCTAAGCTTCAAACATTGGAATGTCTGAAAGAAAACCTCAAAACCTCCCTTAAGAAAAATTGACACAACTGATCCTGGAAATATTGACTCAGTAAAATGGGTGATTGGATACATACTAATGGAATTCAAGTGATTATTTTCCATTGCTATCTACTTATAAGATGCAGCAGAGGTTATGTTTGATTGCATATAAATAAATAACTTTAAATATGTCACACGGCCTTATTTCATTATCACTCATTTCATCTAAATGGTTGAATAAGGTCTTGAGATTATGAGATTGTTAAATACATACATTGGGTATGAATTTTGAGATGTAATTTATGCTTTTTAATCACATCAGTAGTGGAAAATGCTTCCAGATGAAGAAAAACTCAAAAGGCAATCACAAATATGAGCCTTTTATTGGCAATAATGCATAGTAATGTTAATGTGAAATTAATTCTTAAGTGGAGTTATTTAAAAATTAATTCTGTTCAATGAGTTCAATTAAAAATATGAGTTCACACCTCAAGTTATCAAGTTAATTATTATTAAGCTATTATCATAATGTTACTTGCCATGTTAGTCCATTAATGCAGACATGCAATATATCAAAATATATATGCCAAAACAATGAGTCTGAAGGATTTTTATCTGACGTCTATGTAAGAAAAAAAACCTCTCAGGGCAAATAAGTATATACACAAATAAATAATTCTTCTCAAAGCCTGTAGTTAACTGATCTGTTTACACCTCATCTATTCTCTTGAAATAAATAAACTTCTCCAAAAACATGAGGCAAATATTAGAGTGTAATGGATCCAAGCACTCACATGAGGGAACTGGAGGGCAATAGTCTCCTGGCTGGCACTCCACTTCCGCCAGCAAACAATCAAATTCAGGTCCACAGCGGCCTCCTAGAAGACTCGCTCTGAGGCATGGATCTCTACATTCACACTTGGGACATCTTGTCCCAAGCCTCTCCTCCTCTGTTGTTCCAAGTTCATCCCCATCATCAAGAACAAAACCAAAATCGCAGCCCAAACGACAGGTCAGCCCCAAACAATCAAGATTCTTACGTAGATGAACACAGTCTTCCTTTGATGCTCCATTGCCCCTGTGAGAGACCATTCAGTTAAATTCAGAGTTTCATAAGACTGAATGTGGAATCCTGTCATTATAATGAATGGGCTAAGAAAGGTAGTATATAAAGCAATTTCTAAAGTAAAGGTGACTGGTCATAACCATGTTTTGTTACAAACCTGAATTTAATCTGAAGTTTCTATTCAGCAACAAAATATGGTTCCAATCAGAAACAAGCATAATTACCCTTATAAATATATTAACCCTTATAGTGCCAGTGAACTAATCTAGGGGTCATATATGAAACAATTCATGGTTCAATCCATTGGCGGTATGGTATTACACTGTTTTTCTCTGTGTAATAATATAGCCTTCATAGACATTTATTAACATCTGCTATGTTTCTTTATCGTTATTGATGAAAATTTGCAAGACAATCTGACAATGATACGTTTGTTTGTTATTTTTTTTGACTGGAAAGGCCTTTAGGTGATTCTCCTTGGCTTCTCTTGTCTCTTCTGGTCTCGCTGTGAGTATGGAGGGTTTAATTGTAATGAAAGCTGCTCTACTTTAAACTGTCATTTATTTGAAGCTCTCTCCCTCTACTCATAGCTAATCTAAACATTCTTTGGCATATCTGACATGGTTATTCATCTAAATGCAAACAATACATTTTATAAAAAATGCAATATCATCCATTTTCCACACAGAGCTGTTGCTCATGGAAAGAACCATAGTAATTGGTTGTCTTCTGTAATAGTTTCTTTTAGAATCTTAATATTCTGTAAAGGACTGACACCATTAATGGTGCCAACTATGCAAAAGGTATTTCTAAAGAAAGAAATTCTTACTTTTTACTACTGGAAATTTCTAGTAATAAAAGGTAAGATATTTATGATTGAAAAATACCTTGTGCATAGTTCTTCAAATTTATTTTTATGGTATTTCACAATAATTTTTCATAATTTTAGAATATGTAAAATTATAAATGGATAACTTTTACTTTTAGGATATTTTTAATCCTACAATTGATAGTGCTGAATCATTTAGAGAATGTGCTTTTTGAATCACCTAATAATGACTGTGAGTATGGTGCATGCATCCTCAAACAAAAGTGCATGTTATGCACAGGATAAGTAAAACTTATCAAACTCCACAAAATAATATTGGTTGTGACATCCGAGCCCCTGCGAGTCTCCTTGCTTTCCAGTTCTTAATGGACCGAGGCAATAGCCGACCCTTCTCACTCATCACTTGCACTCAATGAGTCCTCTCACTCCCCTCGCCAACACACATCGCAACAGTGGCCCGGAGGAGCCGCCCCAAAGTTGTCTTGGAGTTGCACCCAGAAAGACCTGCCCCAGTGCATAAAGTTTTCTGCTGGTGATGGAACTATGATGCCCCTCTCTGTATGTGCGTGTATTAAGGCATCAATAAACCAAGAGTCAATCAAGTACATAATATCATTTCACTATCCGTCAACTCATAACCTCACTGGGAGATCCAACTCATCCCTCACCAAAATTGCTTTATTTCATTCATTTGATGAACACCATCAAGTAAAATGTTTTTTGTCAGGTACATCAGGTAAATTATTTTATATGATGATGGTAACTAAGTGGATGACACAAATATTATTTTGTGGAATTTGCAAATTTTTATTTATCCTATGTATCATGAAAGAATAATTGAAGTGTAATTATTGAAAAAATAATGTTGCAAGCTTGAAAATTTATTTGAGAGCTAATTCTAGATTGTTGATTACTTGTTTACATTGATGAGTAGCTTAAGTGGGAAGCACATATTGAATCTCTTTGCTCCAAAGTGGCCTCTGGCTGCTATCTAATTAGGAGAATATTACCAATCACAAATATACAGGTAGCCCTATCAGTGCATCATGCATTTGTTTTTAGCAGACTAAAATATAGTGTTGTCGCTTGGGGGCATTCACATTCTTCATTAAGGTTATTCAGGCTATAAAAATGGGCCATTAGGACTTTGGCTGGGGTCATATATCCCTGATGAAAATATAGTGTGAGAAAAGTTTGCACAGAAATGAGCAAGAAGTGTACGTGAGGTGTGGACATGAAGTGCGAAAAAAGAAGCACCCCAAAGTATGTACATAGGAAAAGTGCAGTGGGTGGGTGAAAGAAGAAGTGTGCAATGGTGTGAAGAAAGTGTAATGTTTGGAACACCTAAAGTGTGTTAAAAGTGTGAGATGGTGTGCAGAAAGGTTGCTGTGTAAGTGTGCAAATAGAGTGCAAATAAACGTGCAAAAAGTGTGAATAAAATGGTCATTTTTTAAAAGTGTGCACAATAGTGTTCAAAAAGGGTCAACTAAGGGTGCAATGTAAAAGCATGAAAAAAGTTAAAAATTCATGCAGTCAGGTGTGTGTATTACCTTAAACTCTACACGGGGGAGGGTGGGAAGGGGATGATGATCTGTAAATTTCCCAAATCAATGGGTTCTGGAGTTGAAATTTTTTCTGGAAAAAGCATATTCTGAAAAAAGGCACGAGAATAGTGTGCAAAATTGGTCAAAGAAGTGTACGGTGTAAAAGTGTTAGGCAATAAGTGCGCAAGAATGAAGAGAATGACAAGAATGCAACAAGGTGTACATTTGATTTGAATGAAAAAAGTGTGCATAAGATGTGCTGTAGAAGCGTGAAAAGGATGTGTATGAGTATATAGTGTTTCTCTGCACATTTCTTGTATAATATTGTGCACACTTTATTTGTGCACACTTTATTGTACACACTAGGGAAGTGTACCGATTGCCGGCATTTTTTCAAAGATCTGAATACACTCACTCTACCTTGTATAACTATATTTATGTGATAATGTATGTTAAAGAACAAAACCTATGTCTAACTGTTACTAAAGACATTCACCGCTATAGAACAAGAAATAGTGACTACAGGACTGCTTCCTACAAACTGCCAATGTATACCAAAAGCCCTTCACATGCTGCTTGCTTTTTTTATTATCATCTTTCGGAAAACATTAAATCAACATGTCTTTTGTCTTTGTTTATAAGGAAACTTTAAAAATTTCTAATGTGAATTTATTCTATTCTGTACATGAATTTATAGAGCACTGCATTGTACACCGAGCTCCTACAGTACCTATTTAATGGTAAACTGTTTCCTTGTAATATTTTGTTTTTTAATTTATTTTTTGTGTATTTAATGTGGCATATCCTATATTTGTTTCTACAAATCCTGTGGATGAAAATAAATATGATTATTATTAAAACTAATATTAACAAAATTGCTAACTGCAAAAATTTGTAAGAATTTTTTCTAATCTGAATGTAAAGTTTATTTTTTAATTTTTAAAACAAAATTTTTTATATATATTATGGAAAACAAACTATGTAAATAAATTGTTTTTATTCTGCTGTAACCGTTTCAAGGGTATATAAAAAATTAATCTGTACATTCATACTAAGACTTACATGTTTCTCAGTGCAAACCTAAAAATTATTTTTATGACCCCTGGCATTGTTCACATATGCCAGGTAAATGAGGCTGGTAGTAAAAGGGTTAACCAGAATATTTCATTTCTTACTTGTAAGAAATTAAAAAATAATTTAAATATAACAATTTCAGAAATAAATTATTTTGTTAAAAGTATTCACCTAAAGCAGACAATTCAATTTTTATTACTTGATAAACCATATATGATGGACGATCAAAAACCAATTAATTAAAATAAATAAAATAGCCTAAACATTTATAATTTGAGTAAGAATGGTACAGGATCTTTAAGTCCACAAAGTGATATAGACTTTATCAAGACCAAAATATGAAACATTGGTTGTCAAGGTACCTTGTACGTGGTATTTCAGTGCCAAATTCATCAACACACCAGCACTGCTCCTGCCCTCCCAAATTCTCACATTGCATGGCAGTATATAAGCCATCAGTCATATTACAGGTTGGAACGGGTACAGCCAAACTCATCCCATCTTTGGATGCTTCCATTTGAGACGAAAAATCTCTCAAGTATTCACACACTGAAAAACGGATATTGATTATTAATAATTTTAAAGTGTTTATTTCCAAAGTATTTAAATCAAAATTATCCCATATCCCCAATTCCTTCATGTTTAACTTACTTTCATAAAAAATTCAGTTCTAAGAAATGTAAATTTATTTATTCAGATTGGATTGGGTTCTAAATAGACAAATGGTAAGAAACAGATTTAAATAATCCATCTCATTTCTCATAATAACTTTCATCTCATTCTTTTCTTAGCAGGTATGAGTTTTTTGAATGAACAATGGCGATTTTTCCCAATATTCATTTGATAATTATGTATAAAATAGGAAAAGAACATCTAGCTGATATTCAAGGGTCTGAAGGCTAAGATTGGTTAGAAAGCACATGAATCTCTATATGCTCAATGGGATGGAGAAATTTCCATGCAAAGAGGAAAATTTCATCATACTTGTTGGAGTACGTCCACTTTCTTGATCCTCTTGAGAAAATTCATGATTAGCCGCAAGCAATTCAGTCTGCTTCTTGTCATCAAGTCCATCCATGTGTTCTTCTTTGCTAACTACCTCAGTTTCCAGTGAAGTCCTCAAAAGCTTTCTTGGTTGGCCTAAAAACAAAAAAAAATACTTTTTGAAATAATTAATGATCACTGAATCACACATAGCACTGTTAAGAAAAGGTTTTCATACACTTTCTGGAGAAAGGGTAATAAGACTGTATTTGGTCCCCTCATTCAACACTTATTTTGTGGATGTTGTAGTCAATCACAAAATTAGGCATACACTTTTCCACAAGACCTCCTTTTGTCCTTGTTCATACTGAAGTTATACTCATCGACAATCTGACTGACTCAACAAATTTCCCACCAACATTTACTCCTGTCTTAACTGTCTCACATGCCTTTTTTACGATCTCCTCCGAGTACAGATTAAAAAGAACAGGGGACCCCTGTCCTACTTCCCTACCTAGCTGTGCCCATTCAGACTCCCCGTCTGCCACCCTCACCTGCACAGCCTAGGCCATATAAAGGTTTCGGATAAGACACATATCCTTCCAATCCATTCCTATTTTTTGCAACACTTCCATTAGTTTAGGCCACTCTACTTTATTGAATGCTTTTTCAAAGTCTACAAAACAGGCAAAAACATCCTGATTATATTCTATATTTCGTTCTATCAGTGTCCTCA
>WURS02052734.1:0-10914 GCA_011762765.2 Rhinocypha anisoptera | reverse complement strand
CGGCAATCGTCACCATCATTGTTGGTAAGGAAAAATTATTGTTTTTAATAGTTTCTCGATGGCTTCTAGATTACACTAGTGGCCGGAAGTCACCAAAACCACCACCAGTACCAGATTGGTGTCGACCAGCACTAATCCGACGCGATAGCATGGGTAGCACCAATCGCAATTGCTCATCGCGCGCCACTTTGATGTTATTGATGGCTGCTATCCGAGCTGCTCGTGAGCTAGCATGTTCTGCGTCTCCATTGCCAGTTCATAGCTAATAAATTTAATTTGCTTTGTCTAACAGATAACAATTAATTATTATTCTTTTCCAAAGCTGCTCAATCGATAGTATCCAGTAGTGTGAGTCAGTGAATTCAGTGCAAAGCAGGCACGAGGGAGGCAAGCAAGCAGAAATACAATTTCTTAACGAATCATTAGGCATTTAAAAATGTTTAAAACTGCATTATCTTAGCTTCAACTAAGTGCTGGTGCTGGTTCGATTCATTATATTATAGAAAACAATCGACCCTGGAAGAGAGATTAGATTTGAGAGACAAAGGGCCGCCAACTCGAAAGAGTCATAATAATTAATAAGTATCATTGTAATTAAGATTGTCTCTGTGAGTGTGGACAATCGATGCAAGTGGCTGGTGCGAGGCTCGGTGCTGGCTCGCCACCGTGTCAGGTCTGCATGGCTCAACTCCACTGGCGCTCGTCCTTGTCTTTCATTGTTTGCCTTGCGCATGGTCGCCATGCGAATGAGCCAATAAATCTTTTTTTCTGATGTGTAAATTAAGCATCTCGTGTGGGTAGAAAAGCACCAACCCTTTCCAACTCCAAGGCTACCATTTGGCTCGACCCAGCCATGGGACAGAAGCGACAGTGAAATTAATTTGAGCCAATTAATTATTGTTACTTCGCTTCTACCCAAATACAACGCTAATATTAATATTGCTGAATTTTAAACAAATGAGTGCCATTGGAGTCCAACTCGGAGAGAGCAAGAAGGAGAAGCGCAAAGTGTGGTGCGGTATGCTGGTGCGTCGACCAACTGGCTCATGTGAGCTCATCCAGCTCCCAGTTGGCCCGTTCACCCCTCGTCTAACCCAACTAAGAGAGTACAAAAAACTAAGTTCTAAATTAAATTGACTCAATTAGAATGAGAAAACCAAGTTTAATTGCCAGACTCAGAGTGAGGGCAGTGGAAAGACAACGAAACAGCTGAACAATCGCGGGTGGAGGTGGCGCAACCGAGTCACCATCGAACTCTACCATTAAGCGGATTAAAGCTGGATCGAGTCATAGGCCCACTAGATCCACATGTCGAGCTAAATATTTCTTGTAATAAAAGCAAGAGATGCAAAAACTCATGCCGCACAGAGTGGTTGCTAATTGCCAGAACCCCAATGTGCTCGCTTAATCTTCAATGATGCTCAAGGACCGGTGAACTTAGACGTAGTGCCAGGGTTGTGCTGCTCTTGTTGAATCGATTTAATTAATTATATTCCTCTGCACTAATTGCTATGATTAAGCGCGGCACTAAGCAAATGGGAGCAAAGGCGGCACACATATTACAATTGCTAATGTCGTCTAAGTTTTTTTGCTACTCTTTTTTGCTTGCTCCAGTAGATGAGAGGGGGTTGTATTTAAATTAATTGTAATTTATTGGCTTAATTAATTTAATGTGCCTTGAGTGCGCATTCCAGTGTGCGACATGATGCTAAAGCAGCATCGCAAGACGCGCTTCCATCAATAATTAAAACTAGAGCTCGTTGTCTTAATTACTGCCGATAATTAAGAATTATTTATAAACTAGTGAGCAGTAGAAGTATGGTGGAAGTCGGCGAAGTGTGAATTATTTATGCTACTACCACGATGACGACATTGGTGAGACAAGTGTTGCCGCAGCGCGCGCAACTTTGTCGATTTGTCGAGTATGCAAGTGAAGTGGAGCTAATCTGTGCGGAGCCAGCTCCCGAGCCGCACTTGATTACCGCCACTGTTGGTCTGTGCACAAAAAACTTACGATCACGGCACTGCGGCGACACGCGCCACCAAAAGGGTTAGAAGCGAGAGTTGCCGCGTCACTCGTACACTCTCTCTCTGTCTGGCTAATATTCACTGTGAACGCTGGCAAATAATTCAATTTGTCTACTGTGTGTTTTGTCTACCGGTGTATCAGTAGCATGAGTCAATTCAACCAAACAACCCCTCAGGTCAAGAGTGGATCGATCAGATTTTTGTCAAATATTGAGCAACACACCGCCAGATGCCACTACTGTAGAACAATGATGGTCTATACAGTGACCAGTGATTATCTAATCGGCGAATCAACCAATATGCATACTGAACTTATGTATTTATCATTATCAAATAGCCATTATAGTCAATCAATCAGTATTGATGCACAATATATGAAGAATTTGGTACATTGAAGTTATGATTCCTTTGATAGTGTTCGATCTTTATTATCCAATATTATTTTGCCTAAAGACGCTAGATTTAATCAAGTTGGTAAAAGCGTGGTTAGAGTAAATTTAATTAACTCACTTCTATTGTAATGGTTATAATTATTTGAACACAATCAGCGTGATACAGAAAGGAAGCTAAAAGTAAGAGTAGTGTAAGATAAATTTCTTAGAATGTGGCGCAAGATACTGAAGGAATTTTTGTCTCGATCATCCAGAACTTACACCATTAACACTGATTAACTCTCATCATTAAATGTTTCATCATAAAGCTTAATTATTATTTTAAAACATGATAAATTGGTGTTGTTTTGGGGTGCTATTTTTTTTAAATACCAACATTTTAAATGCCATTTTAGAAATAAAGAAATTCTCCACACAATACTACAACAGTGTGGAAAGTAAGAATAACAGTAAAACAATTAATGATAATTGTAGCACTTGTGTGTGCCAATTGTCAAAGTCATTAATGGCAAAATTAGATTCGCTCACCCCCAAAATGACAGATCCCCGCACAGAGTGGCACTAGTGCCTTGTTGGTTCCAACTTGGGGCGAGACAATTACACTTTCTCTAATTAAAATTTTTAATAACAACTTTAAGAAGGAAAATGTAAGTAGAGAGCTTGAAGCTGAGAGGCTTGGAGGCAAAGTACTCAAGGGCCGAGACCCGAGTAAAACTCAGACTGGGCAGAAAAGAGAAAGTGTTTAAATTTAATTAAAATAATGCTCCAGCAGCAGCGATGACTGGCTTTGCTGCGATGCTGGTTGCTGAGTGAGCTGGCCTATCTCCATTATCGCTATAATTAATAGGACTGCCACTATGAAGCGTCCGAGAGTCCGGGCAAAGGAGCTGAAAATGGCGACGGGCTCGGTTGCAGAGAAAAAAATTAATTCAAGTTTTTAATTAAATTTGAACAAAGCTAAAAATGTAAAAACAACTGATGAGAGCGAGTTGTAATGAGTGGAGAACGAGTGAGACGGCTCGCTAGTCAGGCTGGCTGCTTGCAATAACAATGAACGCGTCGGCGGCTGTCTGGAACTCTGGAACTGTGTGGAACATTAATTATTTGCCGCGCTGCCCTTGCCAATGCACCAGGCACATCCCCAGTGCGCTGCACCAAGCGTCCCTTGATTACACGCACAGTCACTAGTAGCACGATTAGAAGTATTAACAGAATTTAATTAAATCTATTTTAAAATTAATTTATATCTTCTCTGCGCTCCACTAAAGAAATCGACTGCCGAAAATCAGTGCTCGGCTTTACTTAGGTAATCGATGGCACGGGGGGTTAGATACCCACACACATACTTGCAGAAACTGAGAGAAATGAATGAATGAATGAATGTGGGAAGAGAGAGAGAGAGACACACACAAATTGATATTGATGGTAGTACGCCGAGTCTACTGATGTCGTCGGGTCGAGGACAAAAAATGGCCGAACACGTGACCAGCAGAAAGGATTCAATTGGCATCAAAAATAAATTAATCACTAATAGAGTATGCAATTCACCTGTCTACCTTTACCAGGTGATTCTACCAAATACAATTAGTTTAATTTAAACAAATAAAATTGTGTTTTTACTATATGAAAACATATTGTTTTGTGGTGATTTTTAAATCTATTTAAATTCAATTGATAGATACTTTGATTAGATTGCAAAACGCTCATATTAAATATAACTAAATTTATAACAATTCCGTTCACTTGGAAATGTTTGCCGCTTGCAACTTGCTTAAAAATACTTTTTAAAAATCTAGCTTTTTTGTAAGTTTTACAGCTTTGGATTAAATTAGTTGGAAATTGAAAACAATGCTCAATCCACTTTTAGAAGTCATTCAGTTTTAGGAATGTGAAAAGTGGGGAAACTCGTCAGTAAAAGGCGATATACAGTTGATAGAATGAACAAGAGTATAATATAACAAGGGTTGGCCTAATGGCGGTGTCGTGCATGTATCATTTGGCTGCAAAGCGCAACTCGCATTGTGCACAGCTCAATCTGTCTCTTTCCCACCGGCTGATTTCGCATGGCAGTAACCACACGGCACCAGAAATTAGTTAATTGTCTTGATGAATTTGGCACGACAGCTCCACTGAGCAAAAGTGGGCTCAGAGTGCTCACCTGAGTGGCACCGCGTCGCCGACAATGGCTCCACTAATGGAAGAGGTGATGGCTGGCTGGCGCTCTCCCTCTGGCTATAGCTGAGAATACTCGCCACACCGCAAACGAGCCTAGGCTAACGATGGTGGCACCAGTGTGAGCTGGACAGTAAACCGAAAGCAAGGCACCGACAGTGAGCTCGTCGCATTGGCCCCGCCAGAACCATCAGAGCCACCAGAGTCGCCCAGTGCCACCACCACTACTTTTCTTGTCGCCCGCTAATTGACAACCGCAGCAGCGGTGCAGCAACAGCAACCAAGAAATGACACCAAACGCAAATGTTGCTAATTCCAAGTCGAGCACAATAGAGAAGTCGTACAAGTCAATTTATTTTAATTATATACATTATGGGCTCGATTATTCATGCAATTCTCATTAAGATAGGCTATTAGCAGGCTTGATGGCACGTTTGGTGCATTGAAGGGTTGCCACTCGCAACTTGTGAAACTGAGATGAACTTGCGTCAGAATTGAGCAAGCGCATCGTCGTGTGTGTCACCACAGTCAACATAACTCTAATACGTGTGCCATGTACATACATATGTAACGGAATCTTTTGTTTAGCTAAATCATAATGATGCAACATCACGAACACTATTCGTGTTGAAGAAACTTCTTAAAAACCTGTTAGCTATTAAGAATAGTCGTTTGACTTTACTATCTGGTTAAAATAAGCTCAGTTCTTCTTTGTGTTGCTCAGAAGAGCGAGTTGTCTGCATACAATTAACAAAAAAGTGTAACGATGACATGTGTGATGAGGTGCGGGAGACAAGACTGCAGTGCCTCAGTAGGGTAGAGAGCTGAGCAAGTGTTTTGATTCGCAGTGGTCAGGGTCAGTAGAGTGGCCTGCGGCAGTGGTATCTCGATGTTTCACTCTGCCGGGCACTCTTACTTTTGGTGAATCGCAAACGCGTATAGATGGCACGCTGGAGCTGAGTTCGTGTTGTGTCGAGTGGTTAATGTATTCGACGTTCACTACTCGACTCGTCGAGTGTCAGTGATTGCAGTCGGTGCCGCACCGGCAATTAGACAAAAGCAATGGCAAGTGGAGTCGATTCTGACGCGGCCGCACTCGGGCCATCACATTGACATCCGAATTTATTAGCCCAAAGGCTATAATTATTTAATTGATATTATGCTTGGGAATCGCAACTTGCATAGACATCGTAATGCAATAGTTTGATTTCTGCAGATCTAGGGTCGGGCAGAGCTAGTGCGGCACTGGCAGAACATTACAGCATTGCTGCTGATGCTATTAATTAGACAATTATTGGCTTCACTTCACTGCCACAATAAAGATGATGATGATCAAAAGTTTGCTCTAGCAAGCGGTGAGTGTAGGGCTCGATGCTAGTTTGCTCGCCACCAACACAGCCACAGCCGTCGCCGCCGCCGTCGCGCCAAGTGCCTTAGGTCGAGCCTTGGCGCATCACTAATCAAATATAATTCTATGCAACTTTCTTCTGCGCCTTTTATAATTAACGTGTTTAGGTCTAATAAATTTTAAAAGTTTTCAAAGTGATGCTTCTCGTCTGTTACTCCCATTTTAGTGTACTTGATGCGAGCAGCTAATTGGTCCTGCTGTTGCCAGCCCCAGAGTCCGGTCAAGACTTCACAGTTCCTGCCAGTACCACTTGCCGCTGCCTTCTTTGGTTCAAATTACTCGATGTGCTTTCCACTAATGCGACCACAAAGTCTACCGAATAGCCTGTAATTAGCATTATGGCCACAAGTCTATTTAAATTATTATACACACACGTTTTGAACAAACTGACCCTGCCCGACCAAGTCAATTCTGTGAGTCGGGTGCGTGCAAGTATGGTCAATGTTTGCTTTGAGAGCAATTAGTGCGCACGCCCGTTTCCAGGCTGGCACCAGAAAAACAGAGCTTTCACTCGCATCACTTAACTTGCACCAGGTCATATCTAAGTCTGAAACTTGCTAATACCTAGGTAGAGGGGAAACTTTTAATTGTTAGCCTCACAGCTTCAAAACTATAAGCTTAAATAGTAACACGTGAAAACACAAAGTAAAAGACGTCAGTGTGCATCTGGTAAGGCTAGTTGCCCGTAGAAAGACTCGAATAAATAGTGTATTAAAAAATTAATTCTATATTTCCACAGATTTGTCTTGCACTTAAAATTTTTTTGAAGTTTTCCATAGTTAATAATTGTATACTTTAAAGTCTTGAATCGGAACTGATAATTTTTTGTTTTGGCCCCTAGAAATAAAATAAATCCATATAGTGGTGAATAACCTGAATCATAAGTGTAATCATAAGAGAAACCGACTCTAAAATCAAATTCTTATCAATGAGTAGCTTGACCTCAACTTGTTTTCAACAACACAAACAAAAAGCTTGAAAATTTGTAAGCTAGTTTAAATTGTAAATTAGAGACGAAACTTTTGCAACCCAAGACAAAACTATGAGAGAATAGTGGACCGTGTAAGTAATGACGGGTGGATGGTGATGTGGCACTAGTCCACAGGAATTCACCATTAGAGCATGCGAGCCTAGTGCTCAAATGTGACGACCACCAATGTCATCAAGCTGTGGGCAAAAGCCAATGAAATCCAACATTTGCGAACAGTCTTGTGCTCTTCTTTCAACAGTGAGTGGCGTGACTCACAGACAAGCAAGGCACTAACTAGAACATCGCAAAGTAACCCAACGAGAGTCAGCACGAGAGATAATATGCAAATTTCATAAGTGAATTAATAGCTAGCAGTGCGTGTGCTCACTGGAACCGATCCCGTGCTGCTGCTACTTCTAGCCCGCCTCGTGTTCTCTGCATTTGTGGATAAAACGATAATTTCGACTGCTCCTCCCCGAGAAACAAATGGCTAGGGCCAAATAAGAAAAAAAATTTAATTAAATAGAAAAAGTTTTACACTTTTGTTGCAAACTTAGTGGCAGCACAGGCCAAGAGTGCCCAGCGTTTGTGCGTGTGGCTCATTAGAGACAATGCTAATTCGCCAAGTGGCGCCGATTACGAGCAGTAGCGCGCCCAGTAGATGCTAGGCAAAGCAACGTGCACGCGCTCTCCACACTCGAGCCTCGACTTCCAGATCTGGTCGGTGGGGCAACGATCAATCGCGGTGGCACTTGTGCTGGAGCCTACCCCACCTCTGGCACTATCATTTGGGCTTCGCCTTGCACGTCCTAATTGCCCAATAGTACTCATCAATCCACTGGAGCAGGCAGCGACAACGGTACTGTTTCACTTACCCAAACTTGTCTAAATCATAGTCCAAAAATCTCAACCTTGCCAAATATGTTGTTCCGGCATAATTTGCAGTATTAAGTTTCAAGTTACTATTTATTATTATATCTCTGGAAACGGACTGAGTGCTCTCAGAGAATAGGTCGGCTTGCGAGGCGCAGGCAATTCAGATAGAATTTTAATTTTTAAAATTTATGACTATGACAATAAAGTTAATGATGATTGTCCCCAGCACGAGCTAAATGCGGGACTAGAGAGCTTGAGCGCAAACCAAGCTGCGTCAGCGCTCACTGGCTCGATTCAGAGTCGATTCAGTTGTATTAATCTAATTAATAGATTAATTTCCATACTATAATTCGGCTTGCTTTGTCTTGCACGTTCAGTTTTTTTCGACACTGAAGTTAGAGCATTGCAAATGTTAGCCGCGTGAGTCAAAGTTATGGTAAGGAATCGCAATGCAAAAAAAATGGATTCGGTGGGGTGGGGGTGAGTGGCAGGCCAACTCGACCACTCGGGCCGCTCGGGTGGGGAGGGATACTAGTTGGGGCGAGCGCGTGGCTTCACCGCCACTGCACTGATTGCACTGATCCAGTGCCATGTCACACAATGCTTCATCCGGCCAAATGGCACCATTGCCCAGAGTGACTTAATTGATTTAATCAGAATTAACCAATCACCAGCGGCTGTGAGGTTGAATGTCTCACTCGAGTGCCATCGTTGAACCGGATGCGTCGAAGCGTACTGACGCATCCCACCCAGCAAAGCTCACTGCTTGATTAATTACACTAGTTCTCGATTTTCGGTGTGTTCAGCAAAAAAGATTAATTAATGTATTTTCGATTATTAGGACCGCTTGCAGGGCAAATATTTGAGCTGAGAGAGAAAGATGTCATCAAACATCGACTGCGGCTGCCCTGACGATCAGCCTAGCTAGGCCACGCCAGACACAGCAGGATTAATCAATTAGTGAAATGGCGTGGCATCACTGTTGTGTAGAGCTTTGTTGCAGCCACAGGCGTTGTAGTGTGTGTGTGTGTGAGTGAGTGGCAAGTGGCACCACGGCGCCATCGTCACCGGAGCCGTTATTGTTGCGGCCATATATAGCATGACCAGCAATTTGTCATCGCCCAACAGACCACTTGTCTGCCAATGGAACACTTGGTGCATGCAACCAAACGGTGGCTGTGGCGCACGCGGCATTATCCTCCGGTTCCGCTCTTGCCCATTAGAAACATTTAGGAAAAGCCAACATACATTGGGACAGTGGTCGCGCCAACGACAGGATGAGCTGTCGTGCTCCAGTGACGCACTAATGGCAGCGCCAAAGGACCGGGCAGGTGAGCACTAGCACACTTGTCACTACCCCAGGCGCCATCCCTGTATTGGATGCCCCCACAAGCCCTCACCGTCTCATTTCCCTGTGACAGTTTGTGATGACCGTCCTCGTGGCAAGCGGTAATTTGTTCTAATTCAATCACTGCTACATCAAGCATCACCACTATGTCAACATGCAAACTGCTTCATTGTACACTCCTCGTCCATTCACTATCCATCCGCAATACACATTAAATGTGAAATAAAACAATTGTAAACAGTTACTCATCAACTAATAAACGTAATAAAATGTTTGAATCTAAGTTGCTAATACAAGGAATTCGTACATCGCGATTCTTGATTATTTTTAATAAAAAGTTCAAACTCAATGAAGCTTAGTCCACGTGGTTGTATCCTAAACTTCTTGGTTCAATGTGGGTTTGTTTCTTATTTCTAAAAATTGTGCGCGGCTTGACTCTGTGACAGAGTGGAGATTCAATCTGTTGGCTGAGCAGACAAGACACCAATTAGGCGTGCTTCGCTGGCGTCCAATAGCACTGAACAATCATTAGGTGAGTCTGGGTTGCGCGCGGTGGCGTCTGTGCCATTTCAGTAATTAACAAGTCAGCCCACATGGCTACTCTGCTGTGTACTTCGGGTGAGAAGACATCACCCATTCGAAGTCTATTGTCAAGTGACACTGGCGAGTGTCTTGCCAAGCAATGTCGACATTACCACCAACCAATCAATTAGCGACAATGTCTTAATTGTTCTCCTTCAAACCTTGCTACGCAACGGTAGACAAGCGATTCACTCTGATTTGTTGAGAAATTTTACGGAATCGTTCTTAGCTGTGAAGTGTTCTTACTAATGTAGTCAGCAGACAGATCTTAGATTATTCTGAAGCTTTTTATTTTTGACTGCTACAATGTAAAGATCCGCCTTTAGTGATTGTTAAAATGGTTCGTTTCTCTCTTATGTCTAGTGGGGTGTTTTGTTCCAGCATAAAACGAACCTTTCCTTGATGCTGTTTAAATACGAAAATTAAAATAAACTCTGAAATTATAAATAAAGATTTTAAAAATCGTAGCGTGTGTCATCTTAGACTCATCTACATTATTTATATTCTTAAAACGTGTTGTGACATCAAGAGAAAAACATCAAAAATGTCATAATGTCATGCGCATACGTAACTCGGTGGCCACCAAATGACGCAACAATTCGGATGTCTTTCTGTCGCACATTCCTTCCTTGTGTAACACCTGCTTAATCAACTTACCTTGTGCTGACTTATATTTCTCAAGAATCGTCTTCTTCAATTCCTTATAGTGTCCGGCACGATACGGTTTGGTAATCAAAGACTTAATTTGGGACAAGAATTTCTGAGGTAACTTGTTCAGTTTGGGTTATACTTAGTCTCATCTGAAGTAATCCGTGAGATGTGAAACTGTGCTTCGGCCATGTCTCGGGATTGCACTTCCAGAAATCAATAGTCTTGGCGTGATTGACGGTCATCGATTCGATCGCCCCTTTGGAATTGTTGCCGAAGATGTTCATTGCGCGTAGCGCTGTCACCATTTGGTTCACTTGATTTCCAACTTCAGCTAGGACTTGTTGACAAATCAGCGCTATCATGGTGACAGTGTGGCAGGTAAATGTGGATCAATAGACAAACTCACAACGAATACAGGCAACACTCAAGAAACGGCCAAAAATGTTCTCTACCTTTGGCAGTACAAAGTGGCCTTTTTTCGAAATGT
>WURS02052723.1:0-10915 GCA_011762765.2 Rhinocypha anisoptera | reverse complement strand
AAAAAAAGCAACACCTCGCGCCCCCTCGCGATCGAACAATATCTCTCATCCCCCCCCCCCCCCCCCTCTCTCTCTCTCTCTCTCTCTGCATGTCACGAAAAAGATCCGCAATATTCAACATTGCAGCGGAAGCTTGTAGAGCACCGGAAGAGGAAATTTCTCATATGATATTCCGTTAATTTGCGTTCTATAAACAAATGAACTGACGAACCACAATCTTCAACCCTAAAGTCAATGTAGGGGATGGTAGTTAAACCGCAAAAATAATTCATTAGACTACGATCGTTGTGATAAGAGGTTAAAAAAAATTGTCGGTTACGAGGTAGAATTTTTATTACACAATTAATTTTATTTGCACAAACGGTTTCGTCAAATAGTTGACATCATCAGGTGTTGACTACAAATGGAATGTAACTATAAACAGAACAATAATCATTCTCCCGTGATACCGACAAAGTTTTTTTTCCTCTAATCATAAGGCGGTTTCACAAATTTGAACCTAAATCGATTGAATACAATCGTCGTTTCGATACGAAGCTTTATCTTCATTCAATCCACCACATTTTTTATTTTCTTCTTCTTCTTCAAAAGTCCATTCATATACCCTGATCGAAGGAGGAAAGGGTTATTAGGGAGGGAGGGGATAGGAATACACTCTACCTCCACCAACTTCCCTCCCGCTCTACTCGATAGCCCCCCATCCCTCTAATCCGCCTCACTCTCCCCTGCTAAGACCAGGACTCATGGACGGACTGATTGCACGTTGAGAGGACTGGAGATGCTTGCTTGATGCATGAGGTTTGTTTGACATCAATGAGTGTCTCTATTATGGTTCTACAGAGGTTTAAAGTTTCGGGTTTGCGCAGGAAAGCGAAAAAATGGGCACTTCATTTGTTTTTACCGAAATAACAATTCAAGAGATGTACAAAAATTTTTGTCTAAAACCATATAACGCAGAATAAAACAAGCTAAAATTTTTATCAATCACGCTGAGATATCAATAAGCCGTTTTTATGTAACTGAAGTTTCACTATAATAATTAACTACCACTATTTTAAACTACTATAATTTTTATTCCGATAGTAGATCAGAATATCATTCCCCCCTTCCCAAGATATAATAATTAAAAGGATGAATTCTGAATAATATTTGAAATATATAATTCCGTCTTCATTATTATATAAGCATACAATTATTTTCACTTCATTTTCAGTATGCTTACAGAGCATTAAAAATTTTATAGAAATGGAAATCTTGATAAATTTTAAAAGAAATAATAGAGTAATCGTCACATTTCTCCCATAAACCACCTAAATTTCTTCAATCGTTGAGAACCCCTGCCCTAAGAGGTATAACGACTTGATGAAAACAGACTTCTACTTCTAAGCATTACCCTGCAAGCCGCCGCAAGGGCGTGTGGAAGGGGTGAGCCACCACCAAACATTCACATTTATTCCCAGATGCAAATGTTAAGAGACACATTGCACTCAAGAGTGAAGCAACCAGCATAAAAGAGTAGAATATCATCCACAACATGCGGAACAATGTTAGACTTCTCACCACAAACACGCATGAAAACAACTACAAATTCCGTCACAATATGCAAGATCCAAACGGTGGCTGTTCCCCTTCTAAATTAACAACATACTTTCACGCATGACTAACTCCTTTACCTGTGGGGACAATGAAGTGGGAACTGCACGTCGCAGGAAAAAAAATATTCAGGAGCTGCTTGCCGAAGCTAGAAAATCATCACCTACATTAACAACAATTAAGTGGTGGATTTGCATCAACCTATACTACCCTATCTCCGCTCTCGATTCGTTTCCAAATACCTTATCGCGAATACTCGTTCGTTTTTTCTCTCGCGTCGATTAGTCAAGAGAACTGAGTCACACTGGATTGTGCATGGAAATCTGATCTTCATTTGCATTAAGCTCAAGCACCTATTCGAGTGCAATTTCGTACACGACGGAGGTGGATAGATGAATGAGATTGCCGCCTTTCTCGAGTTTTTACTGTCACTTATAGTAATTTGGATCGCAATGGAAAATAGCCAACGCCTCGCTAATTGCAAGCTTTCGCAGTGATAAACGATCAAGTGCCCATCGCGTAGCAACCTCTGAGCGAAGCACCATCTCGAGCGAAATTGCTGTTTTCGTATGTAACTGTTTAACACGCTTCTCCTTCCTATCTGAGTTGGTCTAACAGCCCACTCGATAGAAATCGATTCAATTGTGGCTTAATTCCAATGTGTGCCAAGAGCCTTATCATTTTTCCTCGTATTATCTGTTTTTGCGTGGAATTTAAATTATTATTAATTAGTTCTGAACTTAATTTTTCATCCAGTTTCAACCAGAGATCGTTTAAGATTATGTTTGCGATTTTAAAAGTCGGTAACATTGAGAGTAATTCCTTCTTTCTGTTTGGCTTCAAGCGGACAAACTGTGTCCGCAAATTGAATTAAAACTTGGACAACCTTCTCTCTTTGTAACAAAACTAAGATTTATGATGTTAAGAGTCTCAAGAAAATACGAGGACATAATTAGTAAAAACGTTAATAACCTAAAGTTACTGTGGATTTACTGGTTCTCTTCAATCAATCCATAGGCACAACACGATTCATCGGGTTTTAAATGTCACTTCAGAAAAGTCCGGAACATGTGCCATTGTTTCCGCGCTAAACGATCCTCAGAAACTAGTTTGAAATGATGGCAAGATATAAACCTAAACATATGTGATCTAAGGCGATTTAAATCCTAATGAACTTCATGGCAATAGAAAGTTTTAAAAGCATATTATGTCCATCATCCTCTTGTGACATTGAAGCAATGAATTAGCTATTTATTACGCCTACAAGCTGCGGTGTTCACCGTCAATTTATTATTTCCCTCCTTATTAGCAGGACTGAAACTCCGTCGGATACTTAAATAAATAGCTCCGGATGAACGGGAACTGAAAACTATTAGTAATTTAAGTAGGAACCAAAAATATACCACACTCATTCAAGGAGAGAATTTTAGAGACATTTTGATAAAAAAAGGGGGTTCGACAGGGCTGTGAATTATCGCCATTACTATTTAAAATATAGTCGGAGCGACTTTTTCATCTACATCTACATAATACCCTGCAAGCCGCCACAAGGGCGTGTGGCATGGGGTGAGCCACCACCATACATTCACACGCACTCCCAATGCACATGATACAAGAGGACTTAGAAGATATCAATGCCGGTATTAAGATTAAGGGATAATACTATATATATAAAATTAATTATTAACTAAATTATTATAGTAATATTATATATGTTGACGACACAGTGGTGTTTTCGGTCTCCTCGAGCAGCGGCAGAAGATAATGACGCGAGTGATGCAAGTCAGTCAAACCTTACCTCAACTTCCAGAAGACAAAATCTATGTACATGACAGTGGCAAAAAAAACACTCACTTCGTAGGACAGCTATGTATAAATAATTGACAGGCAGAATGAGCGCAAAACTTGGAGCAACAATCAATGAAAAATGGGATCAATCGTATCAGATAAGAAGCCGAATAGAGTAAGCGAGGAACATGTTTCCGAATAATGTCAAAAAATTTTAAAAGGTCATGGTTTGCACGTTATCCACCGCAATCAGTCAACCGAAACACTACGTCTTCCCTGACTTACCATATGGTGTTTCAATCATGGAAGATGACAGAGGATCCTCACTCGAGGCATTCTAAATGTGGCTTCATTGACGAACATAAAAACAAAAAAACTAAAATGCCTGGAACGCTCCATGAAAAACAGTAAACGTTATGAAATATTACAACTAATCTCACTCGGAAAGATAGAAAGGCAGGAGACAGTACAGGGGAAGGGGGGAAGAACGTTGTAACCGTAAACATTATGTACGTGTGTTTTAACGATAGACTTTTATCAATCTTCTGTCGACAAAGTACGCAGTTCCATGGTGTTCGTCAACACGCGAAACGGTTAGACACCACAGGGAGAAGAAATTTTCCATTACTTTCTTTTCATAATTTATCCTTGGCCTTTCTCTTATCCGAGCTCTTTCCTTATATGGTTTCTTCCTTCCATGTTCTTGGGTAAAATATCATGTCTCGGAACATGTCCTATTAGTTTCCTTCCCTTTCCTGCAAATGTTTTCCTAAGGCCTCCTTCTCTTTTCATCCAGTTTTCTTTTCATTCAGTTATTTCTTCGTTGGCTACTTGGTATCTCCAAATTGATTTATCATTCTTTTATCTCACATTGCCATTGTAAAGTAGGTAATCGAGAGAAATTCAGGATATATAAATATATAATATAATATTTCCTCTATGCAGATTTAATTTCTTTTCAATAGCTATCATCCATAGCTGTTGAAAGTTAGGGTTTAGCTCAGCTCGTGTGAAGCGCTTTCCTGGACCCAGGCAAGTACTAGAATGGTTAAATGATTAACATGCTGTGATTCACTTAGGATAAGATCTGATTTTCTTCTTCTTTCGTCGCTTGTATGAAATTCATCTGCCACCATAGGTAGCAGATATTTCCTCAGACATATATTTGTTCAATTGTTGTAATTAACTTATTAAATCAGAATAATTTCTCAGGCTCCAAATATACCCAATCATATGTTATTTTAACGAGAAAAATACTACCACATTTTATATTCTTCCGCAAGAAGTTGCAACTGCATAATCTTTTTTTTTAACTTGTAAGCCTCATTTGTAGTGTAAGAAAAACTCTTCTTCTTGAGTGGATCCGTCCTCAGACAGGTTTCAATTGTACTGCTGTTGACCTCCTCGTTGTAGAAAAACTATGCAAGACTAACTAAATATGAGGCATATTTTACAATTCCATTTTACTGCAATTTTGTGAGAAATAATTTAGTGACAAAGAAGTCAATGTAAAATCCATCAATTAAAACGATTTACATTTATAAGCAAATCTTACCATTGACGATGTTAATAAACTGTAAATTCAACTCAACATACGTATTGCACGACCATGGTTTCGACACTATATAACTTTTTTATAGTTATCTTCTTCAGGTCCATAATGGGAATACATAACTTTGTAGTTTAAACAGAGTTTACATGGCATGACGCGTTTCGCTAATCTGTTACATATTGATGTGCTACAGAGTAGTGAAACGCCTAGTTCCACGAAAAACACTGTGGAAACTACAAAGTTAATCCGATTATGGATATCCGTATGTCTCACAAAGTCACGCCTGATGTGATTATATTGATTCATCAGGTCCGATTGTTGAATACAAAGTATCAAAACCATGGCCGAGAAAAAAATCCATCAAGCGGAAATAACAAAATTTATTTATTAACATTCCATTCGGGAAAAATTCCACAAAGTGAAGCCCGAAACCACAAAACTTATCACTTGCCAATTGAACCTCTAATCACTCAAATACCTTTCTGGATATGCTAAATTTAGCTTATAATAAATAAATAGCACACACATGAACACACACCATTTGTGCTTATTACCCATCTTTGAAACAGAGATATGTAGAAAAAATTATGACTAGATAAAATTTGAAGTATTTAGCAGAAAATATAACTCCTCAGCTACGGCCAACTTTTGCATGAGATGTCAAAACACCTCTCCCGGTTAACTAAATTAGGTGTTCCGGGATGACTGAGGGATTTTTCCCACAGAATTATCACGGTTTCTATGATACCTGTGACGGAGTTGGCAATTCTTCAAAAAGAATTAATTCGGGTCGCATTTCGTGAGTCAATTCGTTTAGTTAATCGTAGTACGAAAATCCAAAAGTGAATTGCTTCAAATCATTTTAATGAAACGAAATATAAATAGACCGCATGGCCTAGAATCGAGGGCGTTCCCTACATCTGCAAGTAGTGGAGATCAAAATAGATGACTTCCCCGCTCGTAGAATTTCTACGTATTACCCTGCACGCCACCGCAAGGGCGTGGGACAGGGGGTGAGCCAACACCATACATTCACATGCACTCCCAAATGCAAATGTTAGGAGCCATACGTTACACCCAGAAGGAATTCACTCGCGAACAAAAACATAACAGCAAAACCTCATCCATATCATCCGGGACGATGCCAGACCACTCACAACAAACATGCATGAAAACAACTACAAATGCCGTCGAAATAGGAACTTTCCCACTTCTGTAGGATTTCTAATTTGGCGGACCATCGCACGGCGTGAGCAAATTATTAATTTGTTATTTCCCCTTTGCTTTTTCTATTACCAACAACTCCTTTTATTTTGGGCGCAATGCCATGCATGACTAACTGAACCCTTACCTGAACGAACGAACCAGGTGAGAAGAGCATTAAACCTTGCGATTTTCTTAGGTACACAGCCATTAAATCAAATATTTCCGACTTGTACACTCGTACGTAATCCAAAAAAAAATTGTTTTGTGGGAATATACAAAAACCGACATTGTTTTTGATGGGGGATAATGATTAAATAAATTCCATGTCGGTGGAGAAAAAATTCCCGTCTTCAGACTAATATGCACATAGAATCTCGGCTCAAAAAAGAATATACTTCATCAGTGTGATAGGAAAGACGGAGCGTTCGTGATGTCTCCGTGCTGAAAATGACAATCAGAGCAGACGGGAAGGGGAGGGTGAGGGAGGGAGGGCGGGGGGGGGGGGGGGGGGTGTGCGTGGGCGTGGCCTGCGCCGAGCAGTAGACAATCGAGTGCTCGGGTGAAACAAGGCGAAGCATCTGAATTGAATGAAGTCGTGAGGCGAAAGCGATGGAAGAAAAATCCTACGACCGAGAGAACACAAGGGGGCGTGAGAAACGTTCTCAAGGGAATCCGCCCGGGTGAAATTAAAAAGGCTTAGAGAGTCAGTCCCCTTTCTGAATGTAAGTCAAATAAGATAAATCATCACCGCACGAAAGTTCAGTTTCCCATCCTTTTAGTAATTGGTTATATGTGAATGGTAAGTGGAGTGGAGAAGGCATGTTCCTGTCCTTGGTAGATTAAGCGGATATTTACGAAGTAAGCAAGGGATTACAGATTCATTTTATTAATTAAATCCTCGACTTTTCCTGCCTAAAATCTACCAAACGTGTAAAATTTTACTTAAGCTTTTAGTTAATAACTCTCACATCATTACAAAATGTCAGGGATCCGGAGATTGATTTGAATCAGCTTATCAGGTTTCTTATAATACCCTCAGGGTTTTCTTCCAGAGTTATTCACTTCTACGGTTTCTTCCACTAAATTCTATAGGAATCTACCTTGCCTCAATGCAAGAGCGATTCTCCTCTTCTCCCACATGCCTTCCATAAGTTTAGCTATCTCAACCTCAACTTTTAGTGACCACATCTAGAATTTTTTTCGTCCACCAATACCACCATTCCTTTACAATGCCCGTGCAGGCATTTTTTAATTTCTTTTATTCCTTTACTAAATGAATCTTACATAATCTATATTAATTTTTAAGGATATGCCGTCATATCTGTGGAGATATAAGGATTAACTGAAGGAATGAAAGATGTTGACGTATAACTTCAGGAGTAATACTCCATGCACGATCAAATTATGTTGAATAATCCCAAGAATCAATTTAAAAAACAAAGAAGATGAAATATGACTCACGGAAGCGAAACCAATCTGGCTGAAGTGCCTACGTATTTAACGAATATTTCCGTTGTAATATTTTTGCCAATGGGATCCTGTAAGGGAGATGAACGTCAAATCTTGTGGCACTTCTTCCAGACGAATCAACCTTCGATCATAGGTTAATAAAGATTGTCGACAAAACCCTAGTTAAATACACTCAATTTAATCAACCTGTTTTGCTACAATAGCAAAACACCACTAAAATTCGCGACCACTTCAGGGCTTCAATCTCAGTTAAAATTATTGCTCTCCCATCGAACACCCAGAACAGGAAGAGTTGTCGAATCAAAAATGTGATTGCGCCAGTCTCATTTACTAAGGCGCGGTAATATTGCTACCTCAGAAGCTTTTCATGAGATACTTCAAAATTAAACTTCGCTTGAAGTGTAAGTATTGAAACTTCGGTTGAACGTAACTATATGGCCTAAATGGCCTGGATTCACAAGAAAGACGAGGCCTCACAAGATTTCCGAATTCAAAAGCACGACATATTAGAGGATGTGAAAAAATTCTCTTGGGTGAGTAAGCATGTCAAACACAAACAGCCAAACTCATTTTTTAAAAAACATTTTGAAAACACTATGCTGAGATATTTTTCAAAATGTCACCCAAATTTTATGATGAACATGTCACCGAAAAAAATTCTGATGGTATTCCGAAAAAAATTCCTTTTTTTATATCCTACTTTAAATACTAATAACTTTGAAGGATTAAAATTTAACCAAATTCTATTTCGGGTAGACTAATACAATAGAGTAAGGTGCTAATACCCTGTGCTTACAATTACTCTGTTCTAATACCTACCAACATACCCCCCAACTACGTGTCAAGACCAAACTCCTTTCCGCGACTTCCTATCTGGATAGAGACACCGATTTTGTGATATGATCGAGTCGATTCATTTTCGAGTTTGAATCACTTTTCAAAATATAGTATTTTATTTTTCAATTAATAAAAAGAAATAAGCCAAATTTACAATTGTTAGAACGTAAGATACCCATGAAAAAATAAAGGGAAAAAATCGATGACATGGTGAGCGTGAAAGGTTTTACGTTCTTGCATCCACTAATTTTGGGACAAGACAAAAGTGCGAATTACTTCCGTTACCAAGTCAATTTCAGGGTTAATTAATTTCAGAAATGGTTCAAATTACCTTTGGAAAAGTAAAAGGTTTTTTAGAATAATACTATTTCACTTCCCAAGAGAAAGACACTTCCCTCGTCAGATCATTTCCGGATATCAACCACGGTCCGTTCACAACTAGGACAATCGAAAGTGACAATTTACAATTCACCGGAATACCAAGAAACCGAGATAAAAGATTACAAAAGACTTATGCATAGAGCGATAATGGTATCCGAGACGATACTTCTCCGTGATCAGCTTTAGAAAAAAGAGATTAAAAAGTCGTTCAGTCAATTATGTGTTCTGATAAAGAAGGAATAACTTATAAAGAATAACTATAAGGAAGGAAAGACGGTACAAATAGAAGCACTTCTCTGAATTAAGGGCCCCTACCAAGAAACTGACCCAAACTATGGCATATCATAAAGTTACCTTGTTGAACATCATAAAAGTGTAAGTCTTTAAAGGTGTTTAGGAGAAATAAAATAATTATGCTTCACAGGAAAGCTACTTTCAAAGTATAGACATTCTTATTCACGTATAACACGTCACCCCCAGTATCGTATCTGAATTTTAATACTTGAAAAAATAATGAATTGATTAAAAACCGTGAATCTATTAAACTTTATTTCCGGTTGAAAGGATTATAGACACATTAAACCGTGAAGTGTGATTTTCTTTGAGAAACTTTCATCAAATAAAGAAATATAATGCTTCATGTACACGAAAAAAACCTTCACTTTACCTAAATAATCTTACGAGAAGTAAGCGACAAAGCATTCGGATTGACAGCATAAAAAAGCTGCAGCTCGAGGAAGGATACAAGCAATTACAGTTTACTTCCCACTCTAATAACGGAATCATAGGTGGTGAAGAAATAAAGGTCTAGGCCATGAACGAGAGACAACTAAAAATTGTGTTTCAGTTCTAAGATAAGAAAAGTATGGCATAAGCCACCTCCAATCCCCTCACAGTCTAGGTCATGCACAGGAAAAGGCTTCCTTGCGCTGTTGCGTGAGACTGATTGCTCTCCTAAAAGACTTCCTTTTGACGACCGAGTGCGGAATGCATCCACAGAAAATCATTGTGAACTCCAACCGTGGAGTTCTCTTCCACGCTTTCGCCAGAAACGCGAGGGCTCTGTCGAGTCTCCTCCCTTGCCGCAACGGAGGAAACCATTCGATGCTACTGCTCTCTACCGTTACCTACAAGATCCCTGCGAGAGCCCTTAGTAGGCAAAATGCTCCTATTGCTAAAAGATTCGCGAACCCGCGTTTACTAAAGCTAATAAAAAATTTTGAAACGAACGCATATTCAATAAATTTTAATTATAAATCTTTCAATTTCAGTTTTTGCTCTCTTAATTAATGCGGAATATTCTTACGCGTCTCTTTTTTAGCCGGTCAGTAATTCGTTAAACAGCTCACTTATTTTTGTTACCGCTCATGAACATTTCAATCGTGAGGATGTGTTGTGACTTAAAGACTTCTGCTATCGATTTAAGCAACGATTACTAGACAAATGCAGGCAACTAAAAAATTAAAATAATGTCCCAGTTTTTTTAAAACCGAGGAAAGAGTTAAAAAAGAAAATATTGGCTTTTCGTGATCAATTTGACCACAAATAAGCCAAATTGCTCTCTTAAGAGGCTAAGACATCATATAGTAAAAACGCCAACGCCAGAATAACAAGAGAAGCCAACTAGATCAGCTTTTTTTCGCAAGGATCAAGTGTGCAAGATTTTATTTTTCAAGAAGGGATCGTAAAGGTAACTTCCGCCTTAATGCTCAGAGGCAACTTTTGTGTGATCCTGATTTGAACGGAAATGATTAATAACACTTTCGATGTTGTAATAATTCAAAGGAAATACTCATAAACGTATAGCAGTAATATTTTCTGGCGTGTTATGGTGAAAGTTATCCATTATGGAAATGAAAATAACTTGGTGAACTCCACAAATAATTTTTATTGCAACGACCTAGGTTTCGACACGTCGTGTCATCATCAGGTGAAGGTACAGAGTTAGTTGCACTAATAATACAAGATCAAGTAGGGGGGGGAAGGGTTGGGAGGGATTGGTGAGGGAGAGGGTTGGGGACGGTGTAGCATTTCGGGGAGAGAGTTGGTTGAAAATATGGGGAGAGTCTCTCGCCGAAGCCACAGTCT
>WURS02052722.1:0-25673 GCA_011762765.2 Rhinocypha anisoptera | reverse complement strand
CCCGCGACCTCAGCGGGGCAGAAGCGCCGCACGTCACCGATCCTCACGGCTACCTCCCTCCGCTCCATTAGCGCCGTGAGAGGACTCCTGCGGGCGCAAGCGGATCCCAGGTGGAAGGCGGACTCGGGCATCACCGCAACACACGAGGCGGCCAGCTCCGGGTCGGAGACCCTCCTTCAGTCCGTGCTCGCCCCAAACTACCCACACAGGGAAAATTTGCTGGAGCAGATCAACGAAGGGGATAGCGAGGGGTCCACCCCGATCCACTACGCCGCCGAGTCCGGGTCTCACGAGTGCGTCGAGCTCTTGATAAAACTAGGGGCGAACCTGAGCATAAAGAACAATTCGGGTATCAGTGCCATAGAAGCCATAATGGTCCTGGTTCCTCGCCCCAAGTCCTTCTTGATGTCTGTGCTCGATTCCTATATTCAGGGGAGTCAGAAAACACCTCCCGGAAAGAGGGGCTACAAAGTGAAACTGGATTTTAGTATGCTGTGCCCGGATGGTTGTAAGACCCAGTCGGACGTCCTGAGTGCGATTTTCACGTCCCGTCATCTTCCCGTAGGAAAGTGCCGAAGCATATTCAGACACCCTCTCGTCGAGGGTTTCATTTACTACAAGTGGCACAGTTTACGATACTTTTTTCTGGGAATACTTCTGGCTAACTTTTTGTTTGTCATTACTCTAACGGCTTTCGTTTCCATGCTGTTTTATTATCGAGTGGACGAGGAAGTAATGGTGGTCGGTCTGGTTCGATACGGGCATCTTCTAATATCTCTCTTTGTGGTACCGATCAATGTATGGAGGTATGTAATACGTTTTGGGTACTACGTAAGACACTATGAAGCTTGGACCCATTTACTAAGCTCAGTGATGTCTCTTATCTGGACCATAGCAAGTATTTTTCAGTACCAGGGAATTTATTGTGGCGTTGAGGCACCATCATGGATGAGAAACTTGCTTGCCATGCAGTTGCCTCTGGCATGGGCTGGACTAATGCTGTTGCTTGGAAGACTGCATGTGGTGGGTTCCAAGGCTATGATGTTTGGCTTTGTGCTTAAAAATGCCCTGCTTACTTTTATCGTTTTGGGGTTCATTATCATTGGATTTTCATTGAGTTTCTTTATCCAGTTCCATGATACTTCTTCTGATGCTTTTGGAAATCCTTGGCTTTCTTTTGCTAACACATTGGTAATGATGACTGGAGAATATGGATATATGGATATATTTGGAACTGAAGAAAAGATTGAAAATCTTCCAGTTGTCAGTCGAGTGTTATTCCTTTCTTTTGTTTTGGTGGCAACAATTGTTCTCATGAATTTAATAATAGGTTTGGCTGTATCTGACATTCAGTCCCTTTTGGACGAAGGGGAATGGCGATGCATCAAGAAAAGAGCTGAGTCAGTGGACCTGTTGGAGCATCTCTTACCTACATTCACATTCTCAAGAAATTTTCCACAGATTATTAAATTTCCTGTGTATGGTAAGCCACAAGATAGAGGATATGAAAAAGCATTAATTTTGCCCAAAAAAACTGTTCAAGCTTTAGTCAATGTGGCAATTAGGGAGAAAGCAAGAGAGTTAGCTAGGAGAAGCAAAACAGCTGAAGACATCTCCATCACATTCCCCTATGCACCAGAAGGTACTCTACAGCATAAGATTTTTAATACACTGGAAGTATTTGTTCATGAAATTTCTAATCTCTTGGAATTGGAAGAACACGAACATAGTGAAGCTCCAAGGATAATAAGGAATAAGCAAAGTACATTTAAAAAAATTGTGACAAAAGTAACAAAGCAAAAGTAGATAGGAGTTAAAAAAATTTGGTTTAGACATGAGAGAACTCCCTCCTAACTCTTACAAAGATTGGTTACTATTTGTCATTAAATATTTTATCATAGATATCATCTCTACCAACCATTGTGTAGTTCAGTATTTCTTAAAGAAGTGTGTTCTATTCCATTAATGTCTTAGAAGAGGGCCATGATCATTTTGAAAGTCATATTTTTTATTAATTTTATATCTTATTAATTATTATAAAACGAAATAACTAGAAATTTTATAATGCAAAAAAGATACTAATTTTCATTTTAATGAGGCTCATTTGAAACAAAGTTAAATATTTGCTTAAAATATTTGTATATACTTATTACAGTGTATTTTTTAAAAAACTATACCTTATTTGGGCCATGAAATATAACTTATATCACTTCCTGTGATGCTATACCTCATCAAAATATTTCTTAAGCTAACAAATCATTTTTGAATAAAACTGAAACATGCACATACTATGTTACTCCCAGATTAGGTAGTACATACAACTTTTTTAAAGTATGGGATTTGATTCATTACTTCCTCAATTCATTTATAGATGAAGTGGTACTAGAGAGAGTACAAAAGGCTTTTGATGGGTGGAACTTAAATAACATACACATTTTATCTAAGGAGGGTCACAGATTTTCCAAACCAGTGGGTAGTCTGAAGCCTCATATACCTCATAACTTGTCTTTTTAGTAAAATTCAGTCTGTAACACTAAGGCTGAATTTTTAGGCTTCACTATGTAGACTTCAATTATAAATTATAAGGAAATCACCTGGGACACCTCAACCCTCCTTTTTAATAAAATTTTACAATGGTAATGTGTTCAATTTCTCTTTGAGCATTAACATAAAAAACTCTTGAAATATCTACCAAGAGATCAATACGTGTAAATTCCATCAAATGTTGTGGCATTGCTTAACAAGCTCCTTCGAACCTCCATATATACTACAGAGATACTACTTGTGTCAACTGTGAGGTTTTTTGTCAATTATTTCTTTTCTTAAACTTCTATTCATTTAGTTTTTATGGATCTTTTCATCGTCTCGTCAGTTTTGGAGATGTGGATGCCATTAAAGATGATGGAAAGCACAAGATTCAGAGTGCATTGTCCTCCTCTCAGCGCAAAATAAAATTTCACACTTCCTCACTGTTGATTTCCCATTTTCACTGAGATTGTTTTGATATCTTTGTTCAAGATGTAAGAGAGAATTATTCATCTAATTTGGTTGAAAGACTGTATGAGGTGCAAACTTCAGCCAAGAAAATTAAATTCAGAATCGTACCACATCTCCAATAACCCTGCAAGACATTCCATAGACATATGGACATGTGGAGGACACTAGCCATATGATTCTTGTGGTTTTTCTTGCTCTGTGGTCAATAAGTGAAAAGTGTCTGAGAAAAATGATTTCTTGCAACATTAGGTTCAACAGTCTAGTTCACTTATCTTGTATATTACTAAGGTCCTATCTTCCATTGTGACGTGCTTCTAATTATACTTAATCTCTCTTTCCTTTTCAAGTGTAATTAAGCTGAACTTGTCCAAAATTTTCAATGTCATCTGCAATGTTTGTGCTTCAAGTGACTCCAATTGAGTTCATCATCAAGTTTTGTAACACTTATTCATCCATAACAATTTTTAATGAATTGGGCTGCCTATCTCAGTATTTTTTTAACTTGCAACATGTACCAAGTCCTGGGATGCCTTCCAATGTGCAACATATATTCCAAGTATCTAACCATTGTAAAATAGAACCTCTTTTATGTTTTCATCTGAATATTTCCCTGTCATTCATTTAATTAAACCAAGTCTCTCATTTGTGAATCTGGTTTCTCCTAGTCAGGTATGACTTTTAAGTGACACATATACATTTAATTTGGTCCATTGTGTTTATATATAAAACATTTTTAAAGTGTAAGGGAATTGGGATTTCTCTTTTCAGAACTACATTGTTGCACATTTACTTACGTTGTATTATAAACCCAAATTTATAGTGCGTTGATATTGTTAAGTTCTTTCAATAGCACCTCCACATGGGGTTCTCCATAGTGCTCTTGCACTTAACTAGTGTCTTTGAAATGGAGAATTATGTAGTTAGGATTTTTTTCTCAGATCAAACATTTGGATCTCTGTGTTGAAGTACTCATACCAGGAAATGTTAATGGTGATAAGACCATGTGTCATCAACTGCTTAACCCTTTCGTGCAGGAACCCAAAACTGGTATACAGTCCCTGCATATGTGTGTGCAACAAAATAAGCAAAAGATTTAAAAAAAAGTTTGTTCGTCATGAGGGATGATTCTGAACACCCAATATATTGGTCTTTCAGCATGAAATGGTTAAAAATTATTGGTCCTTTCTTAATAAGTGTTTCATTGGGTATCAAAGATGAAATTATTTAGTTTCTGCTCTTTCATCTCTTTTTCAGCATAATTCATGTGGATTTCCTGAAACCTAATCCACAGCTAATAATTAGAAAACACAGTGCCAATGAAATAGGCTGCCAATAAATTTAAGCCAATCCTAACCTATGCAGAATGCAAGGAAACCTATAAAAAAGCCTATTCAGAAGGCATAAAAGTGCAATTTAATGTTGAATCGTACTTCATAGTGATAATGCTATTGAATTAGGCAATCTATTGAAGATAGTGGCTAAATATTAATCAAATTGTATAAAGTAATGTTATATTTATCATTAAATTTATAACCATTTATCATCTTAATGAGTACAGACATGTACAAGCACACACACAAATAAGATATTTTCCTAAAAAAATATACCTAGCTTTTATTTTCAAAAGGCATAGAAAATTATTTAATTAAATAGCTACTTTCATATTTAATTCTGATGCTTACTATTCTCACAACATTGTCACTATCAAATCAACTTTGAGTGATGGCTTTTTTTACTGTGTACGAGTAAAGTAGTGGCTTTATGTAGTAAATATTTATAACCTGTTAACTATTAAAAAGTGTTGTTTTGTGAAAACAGCTTTGTACCATGGTACATACTGGAGGCTGAATTTTAGCCATTGAAATCATTGAGATATTTAGGGCTTCAGTGAAAAATAAAATAACACTGTATCAGCATCAAAATAAATATTTATTACAACCCTAAAGAAGATTTTATTTGAATAATATTTGTGATAAAATGATTTAAATGACAATAATTACAACCTAATTTGAGAATTATGCCATGTATGCACAGTAACTATATAAAATATACATGCAGGCCATAAAAATAAAAGTATCAGAGAAAATTTTTGTTGAAAGATAATTTATTTTTGAATGAGCATAAAAATGACATCTAAGAGTAAAAGTTTCTTTTTTGTAATTTTATTTAATTATAACATATCACAACTGTACAAATATAATTATAAATTAAATTTTCTATAAATCATTTTATAAGCATGGACACATGTCGAATAATGGGTTCAGAAAGATGTGAAAGACACCATCCATAACCCATCCAATAGTTGTGTACAAATATGCATTCTTTATGATACATATCCCAATTATCTGTGCCAATAAATAGTTTTTGAGGTTAATTTTTCTCCCAAAACTTTCCTGGTGGAATAAGGGTGTATTAATGAAGAGTAAGTAACTTCTCCTTATCCCTTATGGCCATGCTTATAACTATTTAATAAAAGTAAAGTAAATTACTTGGGTGAGTATTCTTGATTTAAAGTGAACTTCCTACTAGGTGTAATATCTTCTAAGGGACACTAAAGATTCAGAAAAATCTACTGAAGCTCATACTTTTAATTTATGAGTTGGTACAAGTAATAATTTCTTTGTAAAGGGTGTGTTGACCACTATCATTTTGCACCTCTTCAGTTCGAAGAAAAAATCCATTTGCACAACACAATACCCATGTCCTAGGCAGGACTAAAAAAATTAAGTGTTATCGAGTGTAGTAAAGGACATCTCTGAAACATGAATTAATCTAATTTCTATACATTCTTTGTGGGCAGTGCTGTTATGTTACATTTGTACACCATGATTTGGAGGGGTGAAACACCTGCAACACACATTATTCATAAGTACATACTTGTGAATTGATGACCTCATAAGTCTATGATGGAAGCACATTCAGTTATTTGCTTATCATGATTAAGGATTTGAAACATGAGTACCACTTTGCCATGGACTTATTATTTGTGTAATACATGAATTTCAATGGAATGCCATTTAATTAGTCACCAGTAATACTGTTATTGGCTCTAGTATTAACCTAAAATTCTAGAACATGAAGGTGTATCTGAAAATGTGCTTGATGAATACTCTTTTACAATTAGAAGGAACCAGCCTCCTATTAATAATATTTTGGTATATTTTAGGAAGTGTTATCACTACGTCGATATACTTCCTGACTCTCTGCAGCTTTCTTTTTCTTATCTCTTGCACTCCTGGAAAAAAGATCAAATTTTATTACTAATTAAGGAGAGGATAAGGTTTTTTTACAACAAGAAATTAATAGTTTCAAAATGTTACTATTTATAAACTTGAATAACTTATTCATGATTCTCATAAAATTTTAATATCAATTGTCATGCCGACCAATATATTTTTCTAATACTTCAGACTCCACCTAAAAGACTTCAGTAAAGTTGATAATTCTAATAAATACTTTGAAAAATGATGGTATCATGTTTTTCATTTAATACAACATACTATTAAACCCGGGTAGTAATAAAAATTATTTTGTGGAAAGTTGCATGTCTTTATATTCATAATGAGGAAATTCCACCACATCACACCTGATACTTCACTCTTTGTACGTAATGCTAGCATGGCAACACAGGCTGAATTGTATCTTAGACTACCTTCTTCACCTTATAGATACACATTCCAGCAGTTAGTAAAAAGAGAATTTGGTTGTCACTCTGATTTTTAGCCTTATATTTTTCAAATTGGCATCTGGCATAGGATTCAGATACCTGATGACATATGTAAATGTTTGGCCCTTCCATGATGCTAATTATTTTAAATGAAGATGTGTATTGTCCTCCAGTCACCCAGAAAATCAGATTTCCTGTAAAGTAGTCTGTGGTATAATAAAGACCTTAGATGTTTTACAAGTATTTTACAATTGACATACTGAAATATTACTTGGACAAAAACTCATCGACATGATTTTGATTTATTGTTCTTACCAAATCTGGTTTAAACCTTTTGTGCTGAATGACTGATCCCCCTAGCAAGAACAACCTTTTTTTGGTCATCATTATCAGTACATCAATCCAAAGATTGGTTGACTGCAACCCTCCATATTTTCCTATCTAGTGCTAGTCATATTTTGGTTATATTTTGTTGCACACTCGTATGCTGCGACTGTATACCATATTAGGGCTCCGGCACAAAGGGTTAACATAATATAATGAACAAGATTCATCTAATGCAAAATAGTATATTTCAATGTGATATTTAAATGTAAAGAGCACTTTTTTTGTGTAATACCTACAGACATTACATTTTCCCACCTTACTTTCTGAATCACAAACAATAAAAGCAATTAAGTAAATTGTGTTAAAATAAATTAAAATAGACACATATGCATTTAGATCAGCTATGCTGAAGTTATAACTATTTTATTTTGTAAGGGTACTAGAATTTTGTACTATTTGCACAATATATAAATTTAAAAAATGGTTAGTACCACTAAGAAACAGTGATTACTTAAAATTAAATAAAGTGGTAACAACTTTCCTTAGCTTAGCAGATACAAAATTTTATCGGTAATTTGTGCTCCTCGGGTACTTGTACCTTTGTACTTTATTAACACACTGGCTTTGTATTTTTTGAGTGACATCCTTACTCTGTTTTATTATTTATTCCTTCAAATTTTGATTTGTAAATATATTTTATTTCTCAGATAATATTTATGATTTATTAAGAAATTTATCTTTTAATTAAGTGTACTTTTATATTTTTTAATGAATAGACAATTGTTTAGAAAACAGCTAAAAAATTTCCATTATAAAATTTTTACTGTCATTCACAAGACATTCATATTTAAGATTTTATAATAGAAATTTGCATTATTCTTTTTTTAATTATTTATGCACCACTTTCCCTTTCTACTAGTCATGTTAGGAGCACTGGCACAACTGAAATACATAATCCTGTGCCCAATGCCAAACTAACCAACTGTGTAAAGAATACTGGGCTTATAAAAGGTTCACATCCTATAATGAACTCTCATTAGGGGTTAGGTGGAAGAAGGGACTATTTAGTCTCAATCTCACCCCAATAAAGACCATTATTATTATCATCTTGAAATTGTGATAATTTGAAATGAGGTAGAATCAAAAAGAAAATTTTGACAAAGAATTTCTTCTCATATATAGTCCTTCATAGCTAGATAGATGTTTGACGAATATGAAAATGATTATAAATTTATTTCATGTTATTACAAGGGAAATGCTTTGTAATTTTGCATATTTATTTTTTAAGAATAAAATGTAGAATTAGTAGTTAAACATTCATTAAAAATTATGTGTTTACCTTGCCATTTCTTCCCCCTCTTCAATAGTTTGTGGCATACATCGATTTGCTGTTTCTGGAAGGAGAAGTACACACAAGCCACCAACTACTCCTAATGCACCAAGGGTTCCCATTGGCAAATGTGAGTTCATAACAGACTGAAAAATATTTAAAACATAGGAAAAATGAATGAATGACTTACTCACTTGTTTCCAATTTAATTATTATTTCCAAGTTATAAAGGGCATACACTGGGGGGCCGACCAGGTTAGCCTGGGTGTACCGTGCTCGCCAGCTTACTCAAAGGTCACGAGTTTGAGTCCTTCCTATAGCATGGTGTTGTGTTTGCCCAATAGGGTTTTTTATGGTTTGAAGAAGTGCGAAATGATCTTAGCCATGGAAGCACCCTATAAACTAAAATACTAATGTTCGTTCGAAGGTTTCTGCGGCGTTCGGTGGATGCTCTCTGCATTTTTTCGGGTTACATCCACGTAGGTTGCTTTTATTTGACAACAGTTTCACCAACTATCCTGTTGCCTTCAACCTGAAGATGCCAACAGGATAGTTGGCGAAACTGTTGTCAAATAAAAGCAACCTACATGGACACAATCCTAAAATACTAATACTACTACACCTGATGGAACTCAGATTTCTTACATTCAGAATAAATGACACTTTATACACTTGAGTTCTGAAAATCTTGAATCTCAGTTTCTGCAGTTGAGTTATGAAGAAAATATATTTTCAGGTATTGTTATGAGATTTAAAGCAATGTTTCTCAACTGATATGTTTTAAGATAATCTGTGAATATTTGCTTTACAGGAGCCAACACAGAATCTAACCACATATGCAGTTTCAATATGTGATATTGTAGCCTGCCAGGATCCAAGTGCCCTGGCAAGTCAATATCACTTATGTAGTTTCCTACATTCATAAAGTATTTAGAACCTCATGTCACATGGATGCATGATAAAGTCTTCAAAGGAATTATTTGAGATTTGAATCAAGAAACTTCTGATTAACAACTGAATATGCTAAATAACATACACCAACCATTACAGTCTTGTATTTTATGCTGAGATAACTAATAAATCAGAAATTATTTTAAAATATTGTGTCTACTTCCCACAGTAGAACCAATGAAATATCTATAGTATGTCAGAAGAAAAAGATTGAGAAGTATTGTATAGGAGTCTAATATTAATATATTTTATCTACTTTGTCCATAGTTAAATATACTTTGGGTAATTGGGGTTTTGAATTTGTAGTTATGACATTTTGTTGAAACAGTTTAAAACAAAGCATGCTCTAAAACAATTTCTTTCTTTAGATCCTTCCAACATTTTCCCTTTCATCAAATTAAAATGTCCATCCTGTCACCTATATTTCACTTTAAGTTTTACCCTTCAATATCCTTCTGCCTCACAAACTTCCCTCCATCCAATTTTCCTCACTTCCTCAAATGTTCCCCTCGTCTATCTCTTTATCTTATCCAACTCCCTATTACTTGTGCTTTTTTCTGTCTTACTTCTTCATCCTTTTAAATACTGGTATGATGAATGTTTTATTTTTCAATAATTCTCATCCCTTAGTAACCTGTTTTTTTATATTTTTATGCCATATTCCACATTATTAAATAATTTTATATTAATATCTTCACTGCATATTACTCTCCTTAATGAAATCATTATTTTACATATATCTTCATCACCCAAATGTTCTTACTGATTTGAAAGTTAGTAGGAACTCCTTTTCTTGATGCTAATCTTAGCCATATTTATAATTCATAGAATTAAATGATAAAGGAGAAATTATTTTTGAACACATAGTACATTATTTAAGCTTAGTGTTAAAGTGCATTCAGGTGTAGATATATATTGCATCTGTATACAGATATATGTGGACCTAAGTAATATTAAACCTTTGAGTGCTAGGTGATGATATATTATCATTTGGAGTATGTGCTTGAAGTGCTAATGATGTTTATTGTGATTAACTAAAACACAATTGTGATTAACTCTAACAATTGTGTTACGTTAGAAACAACAACAGATTGTTATTCAAACACATTAAGAAGGGTGTGTCAACTTTCAAAAGCAGAAAAAAATCATGAAATAATAATAAACAAACAAATAGTGATTCAAAAAAATAAAATTATACAAAATTCCCAAAATATCCATGGCACTTATGGAAGCACCTACCAAAAAATCATTGACACTGAAAGGGTTAAATATTGAATAAGTGAATTTCAATTGAATGCTAATGTTTAATATGCACATCCACCCTCTTAAGTAAATAAGGCAACAATAGATTCATGACAGTTTAGGCTGAAATATTTTATGAAAATTGTAGGGCTGTGTATTATGGTGTAATCAAGAGGTACACTTACCAAACCCCACAAGTATGGGACTAGCATTAAAGCCACTCCTGCAGGTATATTTGATGATCCAACCCCCAAGTTTCTTACTACTGTTGGAAACAATTCAGCTGTAAATACTGGAAGCATTGCATTTGAAGCAGAAATGGAAAATTTTCCAGCCATGGCCATGGTAATTGTCACCCACTCGAGATCTTTTCTTGCTATTATCATAGGAGAAAATTGTCAAAAATTATTTTTTTAAGACTAAAACTAAACCCTAGTCATTAACCCAAAGATTGATTTGATAGTTAAGGGCAAAGTTTGCTTGGTACAAATCTTGTTGTATGTGAAATAAGCATATCTGGGTGTGGGGGTCATTTCCTTTCTCTAAAATATCATAGGAAGGTCTGGCAGACAGAATGTCACTCAGTTTGCTGTTATGCTATATACCTTAACCCAATAGCTATATTACGGCCGCAGAGTTAAGGTATCAAATTGAATGTGGGCCAGCATTATGCATAAAATGAAGACTTTCTCTACAAAAATAGTTAAGGTAACTATTGTAAAAGTTGATAAAAAAGATGAGTCTTTCATTAATAACACTAAAAAAACTCCAACTTTATGGTTTAAAATAAGATTTGCAATATCAGGTGGCTAGTGATAAGTGAAGCATGAGCATAGAAGATAATATTTAGTATTGTCTAGCATACGAAACATTTATGAAGTAATTTGTAATGGAATTGCTGTAAATAATTATACAACTTTTACCAATTTAAAAAACTATTTTATCTATTTCTAACAAATTTCCTCCTTATATCTTAGTCAGCAGGACTCAATTATATCAATACGTATATGAGTGTGAACTTGTTATGCAATGCAGGAAATTCAACCATCCATGACAAAAAACTTATGTTCATAACCTGAATACATAATATTGGTTTCAGTCAAAATAATTCTTCTCTCCAAAGATATCTCTCAATGCCTACCCTTTTAACAATTCTTCCCAATTTTTACATGGAGAGGGAATGGGTTATGACCCTCTCCAAACAAGGATGTGGTATTTCTTAGTAACTCACTTGTGAATTTCCTATATCATTCCTAGAAAGTTAACTTCACATATAATTCAACAAGGCAGGCAATTTCAACAATTGATTCTTATATTTCAAACAAAAATGACATAATTTAACATGTAGATGTTGTTATGGAATAACAAGAAATATATTTCATTTTGTAGCTGGCATGTACATACTCATGTTTGAAAACTAATTAACGGTTTTTGGTTGGCCCAACTCTGGACAATATGTCAGAATGCATTTAAATGTCATATTAGCACATGAAGGTATGGATAAAATTAAATGAAAGTGTAAATGAAAGGAAAAAGAACAAACAGAATGAAACATATTAATGCAATATGTTTTGAAACTATAATAATGATAGAATTGTACCTGTACATACATATATACATCCAATGTAAAGGAAAAAGAGGCGTAAGTAGTAAACGTAAAAAGCAAAGGCGTAAGTAAAGGAAAAAGAACAAACAGAATGAAACATATATTAATACAATATGTTTTGAAACTATAATAATGATAGAATTGTACCTAGTATAGTTATAAACTACTAGCACTTTTTAAAATTTGCTGAAAATAATGCATAGTTATATTATTTTAGTACCTAGAGTAATGATTTTAGCCGGTTGATTCATTTTATGGAATAAATTGTTTTACATACAAAGACTGTGATTCATATGTTACATGATTTCTCTATAATATTTGATGGCATGACTTTGCTTACCAATGGGGACCGTAAGAGTAGCAAGGCAGGCAATACCACTTCCTAGCAATGACAAGCATAAAGGCCATCGCCGTCCCATCCTTAGCAAAAATAATATGCAGAAGGCTATTGATGGAAGCTCTACAGCCCCTGTAATTTAATAATTGTATCTTTGTTAGTGTATATTCCAGTTAACTTATAATAAAGACAGATCAATGTAGATGCTGTGAAAACTTATTTTTAATACCATAAAGCACATTTTTTTAAAAGTTGTGATGTGCATAAAAATACATGTACATATTTTAATATTAAATTTATTAGGTATAAATTGAAAAGTTAAGGAACAAAAACACACTTTTAGTTAAAGAAAATTTCTTATGAATACTCTAATTTTAATTTCCACTAGTGCCAAATTGTTTCATTGAAGTTGATCCATTAATATTTGTACTCACCTGATAGTACTGTGTTAACATATATATTTCCTCCTATGTTGCTCAGGTTTAGAACCAGTCCATAATACACAAAATATAAAACAAACCAGATGACATAGAGAAGAAGAGAATTCTTCCGAATATTTGGAGTACGGAATAGGTCCAGGAATCCAAGTTTAGGAGCTTCTTCTCCTTGAACCTTTTCCACTGAGGTTGGTGACTGAGCATTTACCTGAAATGGACAGGTGAGCACAGTGAATATTTGAAGACAGTGGTCTTTTTGAAAATTAGAAAAATTATATAATTTCTTAAGTTGAGTATTGTACAGTTTATTACTTCCAAATAGAAATATATTTTATCATTTCAAGAATGGAATGAATTTACTCATCATAACGAAAGAAAACTATAAACAATTTGTCAATTCAGCCACAGTGGCTGACTCCAGTGGACTTGAAGAATTGTTAATAATTATCTTTAAAGAAAGTAATATATTACTGAAACATAATAATAATAATCTTTATAAACATTTGGAGCATAATCATCCATGAGTCTCATTATAGTAAAATAGCTAGGGTTGATAAATATAGTGCTTACTCTAGTTACTGATAAATAAATGCAAATATTTTTCCTAAGGCCAGAATTATAAGGGAATGAACTTTGTGAATAAAGAAACTTATGAATTTAAAATCCATCTCTGTGTTATCAATAAAAATGACAAAATAAAATTTTGAATAGTATATTTTCTTCACCAATCGTATTTAAATTACTACATGAATACTTCTAGTTATGCCCTATTGAAAAAGCCCCATTTTTTCCCATTCAAATCCCTGTGAGGAACCTATAGGGAATCTGTTATCTATATGGATTTGGGAGTGAATCAGCAAGGATTTTAATGTATGTGTCAATTTTCATTTAGTATTCACCATGAGTAATTTTCCTTACTGGAAGGTTTCTCTCCAGGGAAATTCCTAATTGAGAATTTTGCTGGCAGATAATGTTTCCCCACAGGGAGTTTTCCTATAGGGAATTTTTCCTGCAGGGATTTATAACAGGGTGGCATCCTAGAGACAGACCACAGAGAACAATGGGCTATTACATTATACAGTTGGTATAGGGATTACTGAAAAAATTGTAAGGACGAAACATGCACAGGAGTACAGGTTCTCATTTCGTAGTTATCACACCCATTGACATGCCAAGATTTGCTAATGCTTTCCCTAAGTTCTTCACCAGAAGAAATTGCCATGGAGTTGAGTTTGTCTAATAAGACTTGTTTCCAATAATTTGCAATAACTGAATATGTAAATGTGAAAAAACAAGTGACCCATGATTGATAACAAGCCATATAATGATGCAATTCTTTGAAAGGTTTTGGATTAAAAAAAAAACTACACCTTTCAACCTGAAGGTTGGTTTGAAGAATGTTGGTAGAGTTCTCAAAGTACTAAGCCTGACAGTGTTTAAAATTCATGCATCAGATTAGGAATTTAAATAGATGGAAAATAAAATGTCATCCACCATCAGAACCAGGACATTGAATGAGGATTATCCCCTTAGTGGTTTGCTAGTTTTGGTTGCAAATGAGAAGCTTCAAAACCCATGAGTACCTACTTTATTTAGACTTACTTAAATTCTGAAACAATGCATTTTTACCCAAATAGGATTATTCAAAGAATGAATAGGCTTGATTATCAAAGAATAAGCTAACCATAAAATGTGTTCCTCCACAAGGTGTCCAAAATTGTCAGAAAGTTAAAAATGAATCCATTGAAAAACCACCATGCTCATAGGGATTGGTGTTCAATTGCACTTCTTCAAGAATGTGGAGAAGAAAACATTTCACCCATGATGATTTAGTAAAGGGTTAAATACAGGCATGGGTTAAGGAGGCACCTTGTTCCTTGCTCAATAGGATGAGAACTGATTAGAAACATGTTTAATGATATAATTGAAGAATCCAGTGAAAACTAAATATATTAACTAATGCGCTTATAAAATGTTCTTTTATTGTTGTTTTGATTCATTCAAATCATTGTTATTCTTTCATGAGTATGTATTACTACATTTCATTTATCTCTTGTGTATGTGTTGATATGAAATGGTAATACTCAAAAGTCCTGTACCTGAACAAGAAATTTATCTGCAGGAAGGGGAGGAGGTCTACCATTAGTATCTGTAGCTTTCTTCAGGATTGCTAACACTTCCTCTATCCTTCCCATGGCCAGCAACCATCGTGGAGATTCTGGGATAATCCTGAGGAAAAGAAATTGTTTTATCTTAGTGGTATTCATATCCCAGGAATTATGAAGTTTTTATCCATAGCTTGCTTAGCTTTTCATATGTTTATTACTTTTCACATAGCATTTATGATGAAAGTTTTAAATATTTCCATGACTATTTTCAGTATAGTTTCAATGTAGTTCCCCATTCCTTCATAAGAGAGGCACAAAAGTATTAAATCGAAAACCTTGGCTTACTGATCAACTTTGTCAGTTTTCTATCATGCTTAAAAATCTTCCAGTCGAAGTTAAACATTGTAATAATCCATATTTACACAATGAGTATATAGTTCATAAAAAGGATTATAAAAGACTTTTGGAAAATGCCAAAAAGATGTATAGCAGTGATAGGGTACTAGCTTCAAAAAATAAATCAAAAGTGTCTTGGGATATCATACAAGAGTCAACAGGCAAACTCCATCACCACACTCTCCCTGAAATCATTCAGACAGGGGATGATATCCATGCTAAATGTTCCAATTTAGCTAATGAGTTCAAGAACATTTTTATAATAAAAGCTCCAAAATCCTCTCCTATTAACTCTTCTACAAACTCGCTCCATAACTCACCTTATCTGACATCTTTCTTCTTTATTAGACCATGCACTAAACCGGAATTACAAGCCATAGTTTCATCATTTGCCAACAAGAATTTTTTGGGTCCAAATGGCATTCCAGGGACAACATTATATCTTTATTATAACTTTATAAAAGAACCTCTCTTATTTCTAATTAATAAATCGCTTGAACAAGGGTTCTTCCCATCTTCTCTAAAACATTCCAAAATTGTTCCTTTATACAAGAACAAAGGTTGCTCTAATAACCTGGATAATTATAGGCCAATAGCACTATTAAATATTTTGTCAAAGTGCTTGAGAAAGTGTTCTGTATCCAAATGATGTCTAATTTAGAAAAACATCATTATGGTCAGTACTTCAATCCGAAGATTGGTTGACTGCAGTCCAATGCAGGGCTGCATTTTCCAGGGACTATTTTGGTAGTTTCCCTTCGCCTTCCACATTGCAGTACTGCGGCTGATTCTGTGAACTTCACTCTTGCAGCTAAGGCAGTTGATGCCAGGCCGATCCTCTTAGAAAAACATACCAATGTGCAAATCAGCATGGGTTCTGTAAAGACAGTTCTACTACAACTGCTCTGTTTCATGCCACCAATTTTATTTTATCCACTGGAATATTTTATGACTTTTCTAAGGCATTCAACTTTGTGAATCATTCTTGCCTCCTCAGCAAGATTAGTCAGCTGGGAGTAAGAGGTATTTCAAATAGATAGCTCTACTCATACCTCAACAATCGAACTCAAGCTGTTTCACTCACTATAGATGACAACAGATACACTGCTAGAAGCACTGACACCACAATAAGGGTTCCTCAAAGGTCTATATTAGGTCCCGTCCTATTTCTCATTTATATAAATGATTTTGCATTATCCTTTAATAATATTCCTGGTGCTAAGGTTATACTCTATGCTGACAATACCAATGTTTTACTCACAGGCTCTACACAAAAGAGTATCATTAAAAGCTCTATAGCAGTGAATGAAAGCATTGTGAAGTGGTGCCATGATAATGACTGGACATAAATATCCAAAAGTCGCGTGTTGTCCAGTTTGGTACAAAAAGTAATTTAACTGAAAGCATACTAATTCAAATTGACAAAAGGTTCACTGAGAATGTTCTTTTTACAAAATTTATTGGTTCCAATTTGAATACTAATTTGTCACGGGAGGTGAATATCGAGGCCGTAGCAAACAAATTAAGCTCTATATGTTATCTTTTATGCCATATCAGAAATTCTCTTGACATATATATATTTCTCACCTTATACTATGGTACTTTCTACTCTGTTTATGTCTTATAACATAATTTTCTGGGGCTCATCATCACATGCTTATAAAATTTTCAAACTGCAAAAACATGCTATCTGAATCATGTTACGAAAGCCTCATGATGCTCCCTCCAAACCCACCTTTAAAGAGTTACATATCCTACCATTTCCATGAGTTTATATATCATCACTTATATTTTTTGTATGACAGAATCTCAACTTGTTCTCTGTTTATTCTGATTGACATCAACATGAAACAAGAAGTAAGAAAAGTCTCCACTACAACTCAATAAGGACTAACAGACCAAGCTGGGGCCACGTGAAATGGACCTCAGACTATAACAAACTCCCTGTTTATATAAAAACAATGATGTCCATTGCATCTTTTAAAGAAAATGGTTAAACAGCATTTTGATGAAAAACATTACTATTTAACCAATGAATACCTACCTATTGGATGTATGAAATTACATGTTTTTCAACTGCATATTTTTGTCAATCTTATATGTAGAATTTGATTGAATTTTGTAACTGTATGGTTTATTGCATTGTTTTTTGTGTTAACCTCTTTTTCTTAATTGTTTATATATTTTTTGTTCAACCTTTCATATCTGTTTATTATCCATACCTTTTGACATGCCATATATCTACACTGTAGATCATTTTGACAAATAAAATATTATTATTATTTACTTACACATTTATTATTTTAGCTTGACTATTTTTCATTAAATTTTGAGTGTTCCTTGAAAGTATTAGAAATCTTATAAATAATGGAAAACATTTTTTTTTTTAATATTTCATTCTTAACTCTATTATGTCATTCAATGTTCCTGTTCTTTTCCACACCTACTTAATATGCTCTCTTCTGACATACTCTTTAACAAATAATTACTGTGTCTATTTCCACATTATCACTTTTATCTAATTTTCTCAAAAATGTTTATCCATCTTTCTTTCTTTCTTACTAATTTCCTTCATTTTCCTTACATCTCGAAAACCACACTCCACACTCATCCACTCTCTTCACTAATTTTGGAGACATAGTTTACATTGCTTTATTTTTTATGTCATAGCCAAGTTTATTAATTAACAATTCCCCCATCATAATAAGTTTTTCTTTGCTGATATAGCTATTTTCCTGAAACTTTTGCCACCAAGTTTATTCCAATTCTAAATTGTGTGCTATCCAAATTCTAGAACTTTTTCAGCTGAACTAATCTATGTCATCCAACTCTTTTCCTTAATTTATTTTTCTGATTCCTTGAGAAACTTATAAAAATTTCACAATAGGATTCTTCTATGTACATGCTATACATAGAAGTAAGTTTTAAAATATTGTTAAAATATTCAAATTATTTATATAGTATAAAACACTTAGAAAAGAGAACAAAACAATTAGTAATTAGAAGTATGGTCCCATCATTTCAAATTACTTTAATTATGGTTGATTACAATAATAACCCTGAATCAAAGAACTTAATAATCTTCTCTATGTACCAATATAGGTGAAAGAGATCTTACCACCAGAGACTGAGGAGTAAAAGTGCAGGAAGTGTGATGGCAAGTTGTTGCCATTGCCATCCACGTACTACATAGCAAATGCCAGCAATTGTGATGTAGCTCAGAGGAACTGGAAAAAGGTATGATACACCAGATATGGTTCTCCATTTGCCTCCAACAATCTCCATACCTAAAGTGAGAAAAAAGTATTACTTGATAAGAAATATGAACTTTCATATTAGGTACTACTTTTACAGACATGCAGGAATTAGATAATATTCAATTACCTAAAGCTTAAGTTGACAAAGTTAGGACTAATGACCAAATAATTCATTTAAATATAAGAAGGGTTATTGATGAGTCAAAGTAATTTTCTTTTTAAACATAAGTAACATTTTTTTCTCAAAATCTGCTTTTCAAGAGAGATATTTTGTCTATTCTGGGATATTTGTTTCATAATATATGGAACATTTGCACATTAAAAATAATAAAACTAAAAAAGCCATACTTAATGTTTTCTCCTCACATTGACTGCTTAGTTACAATGTAATGTTACATTGTATGACTATGTTGTACTGGAACGAACCTCCTGTCAACCACCTAATCACCTCAATACCAGCCACCTCCCTCCTCCATCCCTAACCACTGTCCCATAACCTTACCCCTCCCTCCCATCCTCTCCCTCATCCTCCTGCTCTAGATTTAAATGCTGTAAGTTGAAGGATATTTCCGAGGAGATGATACTTTGTGTTGAAACTGGTCAAAGTAAATAATATATTTTGTGGAACAGCAAAGTGTTTTGTTTAACCCTTTCTCAACAATACTGAAGTTAATGTAGTCAATAAAAAATTATTATAAATATGATTCTCATTATGATTACTTCCATAAAATATAATTTATTAAATGTGTCTCATAAATATAATACAAATATAATAATAAATATATGAATTATATATGTACGTCCTCTTTTCTACTTATTATATACATTAGAGTCACTGACTACATATAAAATAGAGAATCATGGTGCACAGGCATACAATTTACTCCAAATAAATGCCTTTTGCAAATATATCAACTAAACCAAGTGATTTTCATTTCCGTAATATCAACTCACATTTTCAGTTTCTATGTTTATTAATACTAGTTATTAACTAAATTTACCCAGCAGTAATTTACCACTTACATATGACAAAGCCACTGAATACAACACTGACAGACACAAATCCCAAGAGGAATCGGACGAGGAAGTAAAGCTCTAGCCATGGTGTGGCAGCAAGTATTGAGCCAAAGGCTATCTGTCGAGGAAGAAAAAATATGTTGTAATGGAGACCTTTTTGGGATCTCAATATCATTCTATTAGAAACTATTAATTGTCACCATGAGTTTTAATTCTAAGATAACTAATATTTTATTCTAAGAGCTATGTGGTGTTCCATTACTGAAATGAAAGTAATTAAGCAATAGCACCAATTACATTAAAATCATAAACTGCTAAGTTTCCCTTGAAAAGAAGGCAGTACATAACAATTATTTTCCTCCTATTTTTATAGCAGACTAATTATTAGAAAAAAAAAGAAAACTTGCTATCAAATTTTATAAAAAAATACCCTACCCTCTGTCCACAAGCTGTGAGATACTTGAGTTGTCTCAACTACAAAATGGTCACAGTGTCTCTCAGACTTTAACTAAACATGGGATTTATTCCATGAAATACACTAAGGAGTTTATTAATGTATTGCAGCTAAGTTTGATCCACTTCAGAATGTCAGAGTGTAAAGACTCACTTGTGGGACTTTTATTGCAATTTTTGATGTATTTCTATGCAGATGTATTACTATGCTAATTCCATCATAACACTTAAAATCTATATCTACTCCTCTTCATAGTCACCTCAAGTATAGTCTATAAATTTGCTTCCAATGTAAAATCCATCTTTATTCTACAATAAAGACAATAAGAACACAGTATTACCACAACATCTTTCAACATCTACCACCATTATATTCATTTGTATATACTATATAAAATAATTCTGCATATGAAACAAAATCTCAAGTTTTTTACAATAAGATCTGAATCACTCGACCATAATGTTGGAACAAAAAATTCTCTTTCAGTTAAGCAATGTAGGCTTTAAAAATCTCAACATTTAATCTCAGACATTGGTATTAAATTAATTAATTATCTATATATATATGTATATAAAAAACCTGTGCCAGAAATAGAAAGCATCTTTTGCTAATTTAAATCTGTTTTGTGCTCCTGGTTGGAATCAAGAACACTGCATTCCATAGAAGAATATTTTAATTAACTTATCATAGATATATTATTTTTGTCATGCACTATGTATTATGTTTATATTGCACTTAAATATTTGATAAGGTCAATTCTGTTCTACTTCATGACCAATAAGTTATTATTATATCAAACATCACCAGGGCAAGGATGCCATTGACTTTAAAATGAGAATTATTCACTTCTATACCCAGAAAGTGTAAAATGCTAGTAAATAACCTGAGCTTTGTAAAAAAGTTTAAACTGATATTCTTATGATTATTGAATATTTATTCTCAACCTATTCTCCCATCCACACGACTCTTCCTTCTCTCCATTTTCCATCCTTCCCCTCCACTGCAAGGACTTCTTGAACATAATTCTTCACATTACAGTTTTCTGTATGTACATTTGAACATTGAAACCTAGGTGCTATTTTTGTATAATTCATTCACAATTCTTATTATTTGAATTGTGAGACAAAACTTCTGCATTTTTTATACTATTAGAAAATGCTTTTAGAATTTCACATTATACATCTATATTTAAGCTAATTTGTGCATTATTTTTAATCTCCTGGCAGAAAGGAAAGGATTTCCTTATATGAATTTTTGGTATTTAAGATAAGAGGTGTTCAGTGATGTGGCTTCATTTTAATAAGTTTATTTAAGTTAATTTCAATTATTCAAATTAATTTACTTTTTTCTTGTTTTTTTAATAGTTTTATAATCCTTCAAGATAGCAAATTTGAAGAGGGACCTCTTTTATAAAGGACCCTCTATGGGAAGATGTTATGGATAAATTGGACCTATTTTTTAGCGTACCCAAATATATTAATGCAGTCTTGCATATGCTTTATTTCAACTGCAAAATATGCATATTGCTTTACTGCATTCCTCATAATTATAATAATGCAAATCAATTATATTTCATTGACTATATTGCAGTCAAATGATATTTTGCTTATTTTTACCTGAAAGTTTTACGATTTTACCTGCAGGGCCAGGGAAGCCATCAGTGTCTTTTTTCGCCCAAATCGATCTGAAAGAAGACCTGAAACAAGACCTCCAATAGCTACGCCAGCAAGGAATGTCATTTCAGCCACCATGATCAAGTAATGTCTGGAACATACGAGTGACCACTGAAAAATGAGGTACAGTTTTTAATTAACTATAAAGAAGCTTATTACTGGTAATCTAGTTCATGAATATAACATTTATCGTGTAAGATGACTTCTAGCAAAATATGGTTCTATCCATCAATCATCAGCATCAATCATAAGCAATCTATGGTCAATATGGTTGGGAAAATCATTTTATTACTACAGCATGTTCTGACTTAAATGCTGTTATAAAATTTCAGTTATCTTTTTTGAATTCACCAGTGGAAAGTTATTAAAACTAAAGAGAACCATTCAAATTTTAGATTTTCTTTTTGCATATTGTCCATCCATATGATCATGAGTTGATTCTGATCTGAACAGATGAAAGCATGCATGAAAACTGTGGGTGTCTTACTGATTGCCAATTTTTATTGATTTGATTTCAGTGAGCAAATTAAATCTGTGCATGGAACAATGTCGAAATTGGATATTCTCTTTTCACACTCGTTCTGGCTCTTCATTTCTCAAAACCCTCACCTGCCCCTTGACAGTCCTCCCCGTGATGCTCTCGTTGAAAGTCCATCTGGTGCATGTTTTCACGGAGGCGTTGGCTGGGATGGGCAGTGGAGGCGAATGCATGAGGAGTTCCTCATAGTTCACATCCCATATTTCACATGGATTATATTCTAATTCACCCAGCTGGAAAGGAAAGAGGTTAAAATGTTTGAATTCAGTCTGGGAGCATCAAGGGCATCCAATCTAGAGGGGGGAAACTTAAAATTTAATCGAGCTCACATGGAAAGAAGTAGATACAACGTACTTAAAACATTTATATGGATAAGGAAATAATTAATATTTAATTTTTTATATGAAATATAAGTTTATAATTAATTATTTCATAATAATATAAATATTAAATTAAATGAAATAGTTAATATTTAATTTATTATGTTTCTTTGTTAAAAATGTATGTTAATGTGCTTAATACGATAAGAAACATACTTAGTTATAAGATTTTTTCGTAATTTTCCCATTTTTATTTATCTACTTATAATTTTTCACCGTTCATTTTTCTAAGAGGGCTGCTTCCCTCTCTGATGATGCCTATTTGATGCAATGTTGCAAAAAAAAAGTAGCGATTTTTGTTGAATCGCTCCTTTTATTTTATTTTAGAAGTCCTAATTTTTAGGACGAATTGGAAGCTATAACTTTTGGTAATATCAATAGTTCAGTGGCATAATCAATTTACCTAGTCACTCAAATAGTTTTCCCAAATGGTTTCATTTTGAAATTATATTTAGCCTTCCCCATAGTCCTGAGTTTTTTATTTTACTGAACAATGAGGTGGCATTAATTCTTTGAGTGCAATGGACCATTTAAAAATAGTAATGCTTAACAGATGTATCAATGGCAGGCAATTAAATATTTCATGTAACTGGCGAATTTTTTGGCATAACTATCATTGTATGTGCATGTCAATAGGACTTCTTCCTTTGGGAAGAAACTAACGACAACTTGTTGATTTAACACGATGAAACTGAGCAAACTTACAAATGAACGCTTTTAAAATATACTGTACTGTACCTCTAGGTAATTTTGATACTGTCTAGGTATGACGGAGAAATGCCAGAGGCGGTTTTTCAAGCTCAGACTTCATTTTATTAACCGAGCCGCCATTAAAAAATACCTGGCAAGGGAAATGAGTTAGCGTGGAAATGGACGGCCAAAACTCGAAAGAACAAGAGGGGGACTATTTAGGATATCCTTCCGTCGTTTTTCCACTCACCTCGTTCTTCTTGTTGACGTGGCTGAGATTTCTCCATAATTCGGAGCCTCCCTCGTTCCCCAAGAGAGGCACCAGGCTGTCCGGTGGGGAGCACCAAAAGTCTCCGTCTAGCGACTGGAAGGTGAAGGCGAAGATGTGCCAGGTGCAGGGGAAGTTGAGGAGGGAGAGGAGGAAGGTGAGGCGGAGCTGCCACTTTCCGAAGGCGCCGATGGCGTCCGTCACCGGGTCGAACTCCTCTTCCTGTTCCCCGTGTTGGCCGGACGCGTCGCCGGCCTCCTCCGCCTTCGTCTTCGACTTCTCCTCCTTGCGCGCGGCGGCGTCCTTCCCGTTGCTGACGGGAGGCGGCGACGACGGCTGCTGCTGCTCGGAAGGCATCGCCACGATCCCTCCTGGGTAAAAAGGGACGAAAGGACGGTGAGGATTTCATTCAGGCCGACCGCCGTTGGTTGAGGTGCGAATCTCGGAGTTTTGCTCGCTCGCTGATCGACCACACTAGTTGCATCTTCTCTGGTCCGCAGTTATGCTCATGAAGGTAAACACCTACCACGCGACCGCACTAGGTAGGTTCGCAGCAGGAAAAGAGTATAAAGTCCAATCTTTGAATTGGAGAATCATGTAGTCATGGTTTTTTTCTCAGATCAAACATTTCATAGTAATAAGGTCACATGCCATCGACTACCTACTCAAAAATGATTTGTCCTTCCTTAATAAGTGATTCGTTGGGCGTCTAGGAATGAAATTATTCAGTTTCTGCTCTTTAGTTCTTCTGCAGAATAATTAATAAGGGCTTCATATAGCCTAATGTTTAGAAAATAATCAGAAAACACAGTACCAGAGAGATAATGTTGTCAGTAAGCCAATTCTGACTTATGTAGAGCATGGGTAGCATTCAAGTGCAAATTAATGATGACTCCTATTTTTCAGTGACATGTAATTTTACTGATTTATCCAATGCGTTTAGGACATTTATAAAATTCGAGTCAAATTAATCATACAGTGTTTTATTTTCCGGAAAGCAAACTTGGTGTATTGCGGGTGGTTTATAGAAATCGATAATACGGTATACGCATGTATTACAGGTGTAAATGTTGTGGATATTACATGTAAATCAAATGTTCTCTAATACCCTCGTAGTACAGTAAAATACATCATCTATGTAGTTGCATATTGCACACGAGTTAAAAATTAACTTAAAAAATTGCCTCTTTTAAATTCTTTAAAGGTGATTTTCGGTCATTAGTTTTATGTTCAAAACTTGTAAACATTTAATCATCAAATTGTAAAAATATAATTATGATATACTTCGTCCCCTTTAATAAATTTTGGATGTATATATAAACTCATTTATCAAAGTTGTTCAAGGTACTGCGTGGAGTGACTCGATGATCTCATTAAAATTGCCTAACCCTCATGAAGATTCTCGTCGAGTGAGGATGCAGTGGAATATAGGTAGTCTTCAGACGTGAGAAAGAAATGGTGATACTCCCGAGTTCGAAATTAAACTGGTAATTTATCAAAATGCCATTAAGTATTTCAATCCTTTATGTGCGGCTTTTCTGTCATTTCCGGATTTCAATTCGACATTTTCCCTCATCTCCTAAATAATCCAAAATGCTTCACACTTCTTTCCACTCTTGGTCGACACACTCTTTAATTGAAACATTTGCATTTAACAGAAGCATGTGCCAAATTGACCTTATTACGTTGAACTTTATAGCATGAGAACCTATTTTTTCCTCCCCATCAAGTATCTACGCTTCAGCTACATATAAATCTATCTTTGAGTGCTTCTATCTCACTTTACCATTTTCACACTGCTGTCATACATCGAAAGGATGCTTTACGATTCATTGGGAGACATTTTTTCAAGCCTTTTTTTTCATTTGGCCCTGATTTACCTTTCACGGACATAAGTTTGTGGTGCGGCTCTTCGAGAAGCCACCCTTCTCCTCGGCGATAACAGAGTTAGCAGCAATGGACCCACCATTATTCCTATGATGATGTAGTGTTGCCCCT